>JBBBDQ010000763.1:4092500-4205000 GCA_037127315.1 Ascarosepion bandense
GGCGCGAGAGCAACTCAAGTTAGAGTTTAAATGTTAGTAGTTTTAGAAGGAGGTGTGCGAGAGGAAGGAAAGGTGTTAGAGAAAGGTGGTAGTGAGGATAAGTAACGTAGATATCGATTGATATTTCACATGAATAAAGTAAACAATGCCGACCTAATTAAAGGGGTTTTGCTCGTTTTTAACCTTTTAAAACCATTCAATTTAAAATAAACCACATCACTTGACAAGACACGAGAAGTGTCGAAACAAAATAGCTAGTTTTGTAGTGATATTATAACATATCGATGTTATAAATTCTGAATATATATAATACTGTTTGACTGGCTCTCTCTGTCTCTGTCTCTGTCTCTGTCTGTCTCTCTCTCTCTCCCTACCTCTCTCTCTCTCTCTCTATATATATATATATATATATATGATAGAAAAAATAAAAACGGTAGGAAAAAATATGTTTAACATGTTTCTCTTTCACTGAAGAAATTTAATAAAGTGAAACATGTTAGATTAAAGATATTTTCTTACCTTTTCTTTATTTATTATGTAATCTTGTCAGATTTCAGTTCATATATTCAACTCATTTATATATATATATATATATATATATATATATAAATGTAGACAACGAGGTCGGCACTAAAGGCGTGACAGTCTTTTTGCACGCTATAATAAAATATCCAGGCCAGCTTTAATATTTACATACGCTTTATCTTGAATATTGGGTACTTTGCACATTAATCAACCATACATGGAAAATAGAATTTAACTAAAGAGTAACAACTTACGGCTTTACTCAATATTCTTCGGCTCCCGAGTTGAACGCCTTCTGTTCGGCTAGTGAAGTGAACGTCCATTTCTGAAGAGTGATGCATATATCGCAGAAGTGAAAACTGTTTTTTAAATTTACCTCTCTAGATATCTCAATCGTAATGAGAGCATAATATATATATATATATATATATATATATATATATATATATTGTCATGCGCAGACAGATCTGTTTCGCTCTATCACAGCTCATCAGTACGGTTAGACTCCGATTGCTACATAACCCAGGCTCGAAACCCGACCGAATTGGCGTCAGGCGGCGACTCTACCCCTGGATACGTGACTCTTCAGAAATAAATTGTTCTTTCGGTGACTGGCGTGTGTATACACTGTTTATATACAACACCTTAAAATTTCCCTTCTCTCATTCCATGCGCCTAGGGCTTAATAGGTAGCGACTCCGACTGACACCAAATTGGTCGAGTTTCGAACACGTCAAGAAGTAAATGTATGTGTCTAGCCACACTGATGAGCTGTGATACAGTGAAACAGGCTTGTATGAGGATGACTAATATATATATATATATATATATATATATATATATATATATATAAAATGAGGCATATACGTTATTTCATGGTAAATCGGAATTGTAGGCCTATTTCAGCCGAAACATCATCAGCTTCCATCTTTATTGTACAGAAGATTTTACACGAATGAAATTCACACAGACCTTACCAAAAAAAACAAAAAAACAAAAACGGAATAAAAATAAAGATCGCACCCTTAAAAGAGAAAATTTAAGAAAAAATACATCAGTTCGACGAATAAACACACACATTCATACATAAACATATATATACGCAGCATATAATCAAAGAGCACGCGTAAGAGCGGATGTCAACTTAAAGATACATTATGCAAGTCAGTTAGACTGCTGACACGTATATTTGAAAAGTAAAGAAAGGGGGTTAGGTGAGAGAGAGAGAAATCGCTGTTAAAGAGAAAGGATAAGTATCTTAAAACGTAAACGAAAAGGGAAAGAAGAAGAAAGAAAAGAGAAATAAATTTAAATTAGAAAGAAAAGATGATAGGAGAAAATGAAAATAAAAAAAAATTAAATTAACAGACTATCTTCTAACCAAATCATTTTCGACACACACAAACTAAAATATAATGAGGTTTTTCATAAGAGCGGATTTCAAAAGCCGCTTTTTTATGAAGAATCCTTAAAATATAGTAATACCAATAAGACCAACAGAAGAAAGAAAGCAATTTGGTTCGACCCTCCATTTTTCAAATTATGTGACATTAATATCGGTCAATATTTTCTAAAACTCGTAGATAAACATTTTAGCAATTCTAGTCCCCTTCATAGAATATTTAATAGGAAAATCCTAAAAATTAGCTATGTGTCTACTAAAAATATAGAAAGTATAATCAGATTCCACAATAGAAGAACTTTATCGAGATATAAAAACCAAATTAATAACCTGAAATCTACTACCACTGATCAAGCCGGCTCCAGAGTAAAAACTCCTAGTCGAGCCAGCCTTAGTTCTGCAAATTCCTAACCAAGGCAACCCTAGAATTGCCCGGAGTTCACAAGACGTAAGGGATGCAGCTGAGCATGACAGTCATACACCTAAATGCAATTGTAGAATAAAAAAATGAATGTCCTATGGGTGGAGAATGTATGACGGAAGAGGTGGTATATCAAGCTATGATATAACCAAAAGAAAATACAAACTTGAAGAAATACTACATTGATATTTCAACAGGTGCTTGGAAGCAACGTCTATACAATCACACACACTCCAACCCTGAATTAAGAAACCAGATATTTCTATCCAAATATCTCTGGTTATTGAAAGACAATAACTTAACTCCTATGATTAAATGGAATATCGTTAAAAAATCTAACACACCCATCAAATTCAAAGATTGCTTTCACTTATGCCTTGATGAAAAAATTACTATTATCAAACACAAAAATCAAATGGACCTGCTGAATCTGAGGAGGGAACTAGTTTTTAAATGTCGACATAGGAGCCGATTTAAATTATGTTAAACTTTTAGCCCTTCATTCAATCCTCTGAAAACTTTACGCACATCACACTATCTTACGGAATATTTATTATTTATTTGTACCGTATTGTTATATGTGTTATAGATGGGTTTGTATATGTCTATGGTATTGCTTACATATTTGTTTTTGCGGGTGTATGAGTGTATATATGTGTGTTCGTATATATATATGTGTATGTGTGTGTACATATATGTGTGTACATATATATATATATATGCGTGCCTGTGCATGTGTATGTACGCAATTACGTGTGTGTGTGAGTTGTACGTGTACATATATATGTTTTTTACATTATTAAAATTATATTGTATTATAATTGTACCGTTGACCGAATAATTTCCCTTTATTATTAATGTTATATCGTATTACAATTGTATTGTTAACCGAATAATTAGTATAATTTTGATTATATAGTGGGGGGGTGGTAATTGTGATTAAAACGGATTGATTAACTATCATATCTTAATTTTGTTAATTTTCTTAGTCTTTTAGATTCCAATTTCTCATCCTTCCACCATTAATACGTTACCATATATACTCGTGGATAGGTCGCACCAGTAGATAGGCCGCACCCTTAGTTTGAGGCAAAATATTGGGTATTTGAGTTTGACTCGCAGATAGGTCGCACTGGAATCTGTGAAATTACACTTCCCCTTGAAAAAAAATAAATATTATAAATATTTACCTTCATTTCTGTTATAGTGGAACATCCTGTCATCCTCGAGAATAGAATGCACTACTTTATAAAAGACTGTAACGACCGGTACGAATGAAAAAATGTCTTAGGCATTCGCCTGAATGCTCTATGACACTGCCAGATCTCGGTCTTCGGGTAGAGGGCGCTCTCTGCTCGGAAGCAGAGAGCACAAACCCAGTCGTGGTTCTACCGAAGGGTAGAACCACGACTGGGGAAAAATAGATAGTGATTTTTTGGCCCGGCTATATGGCCGGGAATACTCACTATAAAAGGACCATGTGTCACATCTGGCCTTGCGTGGGAAGGCTAGTAAACACACAAAAAAGGTCTTAGGCGAAGGCATTCATTATTCGATAGTCGATTCCGCTCCAACCCGTGACTAATATGTGTATTATTGTTAATTGAACCTTAGTACAATAAATCTGTATTTCTTATTCCTGGTGTGGAGTTCCATTCTTCAACTGATCATTTTATACTGTATTTCTTTTCTGGATATATCAGTTTCAAACATCTGCTTACAAATATTCTTTGTATTGTTCTTTTTATAATATTGAAACGTTACACTTGGCTAAGAAATCTTGGAATACCAACTTACGCGTAGCGTTAAAACGCAACCATACCACGTGTAAAAATATATCCGGATACGCATGCTAAATACATGATATACGGCAAGGTCGTAATTCAAGATGTAAACAGTGTCAAACGTACGAGGATTGGCAATGGAAATATTATGCAATTTTAGTCTAATAAGTGTATATATTTCTAAGAGAATCAGATCAGTATAAAGCGGTAGGATCGTTTCGTACATGATTTGCGCAGAGGACAGCTTTCCAATTCTTAGCATACGCATACTGATACTTGGATCTAGGTCTATGCATTACCGCCATGACAGTTACTGGAAAATTACAGCCGAATTTACAGGTATGTCGAGTAGATAGGTCGCACCCCTATTTTTTGAAGAAAATTTTAGTAAAAAAAGAGGCGACTTATCTGCGTGTATGTACGGTAAGTTTATTTTTAAACTAAATAATTAAGTTTAAACAACTAAATTTAAATAGAATAATTAGGCTTACTTTGAAATTATTTTTTTTAACTTTATATTGTATTATATTTGTTTTGTTGGCTGTATAATTAGTATAATTTTGATTATATAGTGGTGTGATGGTATTTGTGATTACAACAGATTGATTAACTATTATCTCTTAAATATTTTTAATTTTCTTAAATTTTTAGGCTCTAATTTCTTATCCTTTCACCCTTAATATATAATATTTATTTTTTTATTTTTTATTTTCATTTTCTTCTTTCATCTTTTCTTTCTAATTTTACATTTATTCCTTTCTTCTTCTTTCCCTTTTCGTTTACGCTTTAAGACACTTACCCTTTCTCTTTAACGCTATCTCTCTCTCTCTCTCTCTCTCTCTCTCTCTCTCACACACACACACACACACACACACACACATACCTAACCCCTTTCTTTACTTTTCAAATATACGTGTCAGCAGTCTGACTTGCATAATGTATCTTTAAGTTTAAGTTGACATCCGCTCTTACGCGTGCTCTTTGATTATATGTTGCGTGTATACATGCTTCTGTATGAATATGTGTGTGTATTCGCCGAACTGATGTAATGATGTATTTTTTCTTAAATTTTCTCTTTTAAGGGAGGGACCTTTATTTTTATTTCGTTTTTCTTTTTTTTTCTTTTTTTTTTTGATGTCTTTGTGAATTTAATTCGTGTTAAATCTTCCCTACAATAAAGACGGAAGCTGATGATGGTTCGTCTGAAATAGGCCTACACTTTCGATTTACCATGAAATAACATATCTGCCCAATTTTTTTCTTATATTTGCTCTATATGTATTTATATACATATATATTTAGAACTCTCTTAGAGAGTTATCCTCCCACTGTATGTACGGGATACTCCTTTGGATTCTTCTATATCTACACCGCATGCTTATATATATATATATATATATATATATATATATATATATATATATATATATATATATATGGTGCAATTAGTGAGTTGTCTCTACAATATATTTTTAATTTCCTACATGCACGGTTATTGCCTTTTTATTTTTTCGGTGTACAATATTGTTGGATCAGTTGGGTAACTTCTATGATCAAAAAGAGCACTATGAAGCAATTTTCCCTGCCAGAAATTAGGAAATGTCATGCTGTACTGATTGGCATACGAAGTGGAAGCTTCAATAGGGTTAGGGTTAGGTGTCAATGCGTCGACAGTGCAGATGATTCGGAAAGATTTGGCTGAGTTTAATGGTGATTATGTGGGTAAGGCAGCTCAGAAAACTCATTCGGATTGTTCGAATATAAAAGAACGCCCGAAATTGTGGATAAGTTCCACAGACTGAACGCGGAAACCTACACCAAGTGCCTCCAAAAGATTGTTCGGCCCTGGCTTAACAGGGTGGCTGCTGGAAGAGCCTATATCATGACTCTGCACCATGCCGCATAAATAGAAGAACCCAATCATGGTTGTCCAACAACTTTTGCGACCACATCATTCCCCATTTCTGGCCACCTAACTCCCCAGACTGGAACCCCCTTGATTACTATGTGTGGGGCGCAGTTGAGCGATAGACCAAAAGAACTCCTTGTAATATCAAAGATCAACTGAAGGCAAGGGTTATGGCAGCATTCACCAACTTAAACAAGAAGATCATCCAGAAGAGTTGCAAGAGATTCCAAGGTCCTCTGAGTTTTCCTTCACCTACACAAGTTGCCAACCAAGACTATACGAGCCTGTATATCCCACGATCCACCTATATCTGGGGAGAAAAGGTAGATTCATGCCTTTCCTAAGGATGTAAGTGAGTGTATTAAAGTCAACTGGAATTCGACCTCAGCTGTCCGATTCCTTAATCCAAAATGCTATATATATATATATATATATATATATATATATATATATATATATATATATATATAATTCATTACAAATTGTCGGTTGCTTATAACCAAGTTTCGTTAAAATTCTTTAATTTCCGTAACATGCTTATATATATATATATATATATATATATATATATATATATATATATCCAAATGTATATATATATATCCAAATGTATATATATATATATATATCCAAATGTATATATATATATCCAAATGTAAATATATATATCCAATGTATATATATATATATCCAAATGTATATATATATATCCAAATGTATATATATATATCCAAATGTATATATATATATATATATCCAAATGTATATATATATCCAAATGTATATATATATATCCAAATGTATATATATATCCAAATGTATATATATATCCAAATCTATATATATATATCCAAATGTATATATATATATCCAAATGTATATATATATATATCCAAATGTATATATATATATCCAAATGTATATATATATCCAAATGTATATATATATATATCCAAATATATATATATATATATATATATATATATATATATATTATGTTGTGCGTAACAGAAATATTGAGTAAATAATTACAAACAACGGAAATATAGTAAATGGATATACATTACGGGAAAAATAGTATTTACAACAGAATTGTTAGTAGTTTACAGGAACAAGAGTTTAATAACATGTATCGTCGTAAGACGTAGAGTCTGAGAATAGCACACTTCCGGTTCACTACCGGAAATACTCGACTGACTTGTTATCAAGACTGGTTACTCGATTCCTCCTACTAGGTCTTTCCACTACCACTTTATGTAGTGATTGGAAGAGTCCATTATAAGAACAAAGGTGGAGAGCGCCCCAACAATATATATATATAGAGAGAGAGAGAGAATCGCCGACTGATGCCAATTCGGTCGGGTTTCAATCCTGGGTAAAAAACAATCGTCTGTCTAACCGTACTGATGAGCTGTTATACAGCGAAACAGATCTGTTTGCGAATATATATATATCCAAATGTATATATATATATATATATATATCCAAATGTATATATATATATATATATATATATATCCAAATGTATGGGAAACGAAGAAAATAATTGCAACGTTCAAACCATTAATATAAACCAGTGCTCAATATAAGAAAAGACCAATGAATATTTATTATTAATTATTTCTTTAGAACATGTACAAACTACAATCTACTACAAAATTGTACATTTTGTTTCGATATTGAAAGAACAATGTCTCATCAGGTAGTTAATAATAAAGGTTATAAACGTTTTATTGAAAAGAAATCTTTAAAAAACACCATTTCCTTTTATTTTTGGAAATCTTTTTCTACGAGGTAAAAAGATATTAAAAATGAGGGGGGAAAAATGAAGGGAAAAATAATACAACATCACTTTCTCAATATTTTGAAAGTTAAAAGAGAACAAAACACCTAAAGTTAATTGAAAAATTAACAAACAAACTAGAATATCTAGATCGGTGAATGAACCATGCTTCCTTTGTCTGCAAGAAAAAAAAATGAAAATTATTAAGTACATGAAAAATGATATATTACTAAATCAAAGGCATGAAACTAAAGTAAATTGTAAACATATAAAAAGAATTAACCTTCCAATCTTGCTAGAATTATAAAATCTAAGTTATGAAACTATAGCAATTGTAAACTTTTTTCAGTATTAACCTTACTATCTTGATAATTTACTTTAACTACATGATCTTCCTTCTTATGTTATTTTAACTTTATTTCCTATTACAAATTGTGATCAATTTACAGCCTTAAATTTTAATCATAATGTTTAATTTTTAATCATTAATTTTAATTTCTTTTATTTTATTTCTTCAATTTATAATATTAGCGCAAATGAATTTATATCTTCGTGTTATGTTTTTAAATATCCTTTAATTTACGTTTTATGAATAATTTCTCTGTGTTTGTGATTTTATCATTTAAAAAAATTCCAAAGGATTTACCTTGAAACAATGTAACCGATGTCTGTATTTGCCTGCAATTCACATCCGACAAAAATTTGAAATTTCTCTTTCCTAATCGTTTCTATGGTCTCTCCCCTTTTTTCTCTTTAAATATTTTCTCACTTTTTCCTAATTATTTTTCTCTTCATGTTTTACTCATTTTGTATCTTTCATTTTCCTCTTTCTTTCCTTTTTTTTTTATAGAAGTTTAGTTTTTTTTAATATCAAAAGATTTGAGCCCACACACCATGTAACTGATAAAGTTTTGTTTATAATTCACTTGCTGTCGAAATCTAAAATATCTTTCTCATAGCCATTTTCATTGGATTTTTCCTCTCATTACTTTCTCACTTAAAATAGCAGTATAGCCTGGCTTTTAATGAAAGCTTTAAAACTAATCTATGGTCCTGGAGCTCAGACTCAGCCCAAAAAATATTTGTGCGAATTTTGGTAAGAATCGGATAAAAATTGTGGATTTGTATAAAGGACATACAAACAGATAAACAGATACACACACAAACATCTTGCCTTTTATATATATATATATATATATATATATATATATATATATATATTATCGATTTTCTGCACTATTGTAAGAACTGCAACCTTGAAACTTCTGAATATCGTTTCTTATGGCTTTGTCTATGAGTGTATTAAATTTGATTAAAATCGGACCACTCCTTCTATAACCCGATTTTTTTGATTATCGATTATCGATATTTATCGGGGGTACCTCGACACAAAACCTAGCTAAGAACACTAAGACGCTTACAGTAAAACTTTGTAAATTTTCAAGAAAATCGGTTCAGCCGTTTCGGAGTCTTTAGGTAACGGACACACACACACACACACACACACACACAGTTCCATTTATAAATAAGTTTACATTTACATTCTATTTCCTCTGTATGTTTCCCTTTTTTTTTTTCTTTTCTTGATTTCTCATTTTGGTTTTTGATCTTTTCTACCCTCTTTCTTTTCCCCGCTCTTTTTCATATCTTTTTAACTCGTACAAAATGATTTCTAAATACATAAATGGAAGTGTTTTTTTAATTTTATCAATAAAACGTTTATTACCATCATTACTCCCTGATGAGACATTGTTCTTTCAATTTCGAAACAAAATGTACAATTGTTTAGTAGTTTGTACATATTCTTAAGTAATAATATATATAAAGAATTAAGGGTTTTATCTTTAATCCGGCAGTTTCATTAGTTTAACCATTATTATAGTGAACAAACGTGTCCCTACAGCTCCATGCCACGTGTTGTTCTTTGAATGGGAATTTACCTAGCAGGCCGACTCGCCGTTAACTTTTGGGAAAAGCAAGAATTGAAGAATGAATCTTCAATTCAAATTTCCTGTGTTAAACTGAGAGGTATTTTCCGTTTGTTTTTTTTTTGTTTTTTTGTTTTTTTTTTTTGTTTTTATATATATATATATATCTGTTTTTGTCCCCCCCCCCCCCTTTTTTGGAGTTCATGCTTCATTTGGGAGGAAAAAAAAAGTTTGAAATTTATATTTATTCTGTTATGCGAAGCTACTTTGGCCAAGTTATCAGCAGCCATTACAGCTCCATGCCACGTGTTGTTCTTTGAATGGGAATTTACCTAGCAGGCCGACTCGCCGTTAACTTTTGGGAAAAGCAAGAATTGAAGAATGAATCTTCAATTCAAATTTCCTGTGTTAAACTGAGAGGTATTTTCCGTTTGTTTTTTTTTTGTTTTTTTTTTTTTGTTTTTATATATATATATCTGTTTTTGTCCCCCCCCCCTTTTTGGAGTTCATGCTTCATTTGGGAGGAAAAAAAAAAGTTTGAAATTTATATTTATTCTGTTATGCGAAGCTACTTTGGCCAAGTTATCAGCAGCCATTACAGCTCCATGCCACGTGTTGTTCTTTGAATGGGAATTTACCTAGCAGGCCGACTCGCCGTTAACTTTTGGGAAAAGCAAGAATTGAAGAATGAATCTTCAATTCAAATTTCCTGTGTTAAACTGAGAGGTATTTTCCGTTTGTTTTTTTTTTGTTTTTTTTTTTTTTGTTTTTATATATATATATATATATCTGTTTTTGTCCCCCCCCTTTTTGGAGTTCATGCTTCATTTGGGAGGAAAAAAAAAAGTTTGAAATTTATATTTATTCTGTTATGCGAAGCTACTTTGGCCAAGTTATCAGCAGCCATTACAGCTCCATGCCACGTGTTGTTCTTTGAATGGGAATTTACCTAGCAGGCCGACTCGCCGTTAACTTTTGGGAAAAGCAAGAATTGAAGAATGAATCTTCAATTCAAATTTCCTGTGTTAAACTGAGAGGTATTTTCCGTTTGTTTTTTTTTTGTTTTTTTTTTTTTGTTTTTATATATATATATATATATGTTTTTGTCCCCCCCCCCTTTTTGGAGTTCGTAGCCATTTGGGAGGAAAAAAAAAAAGTTTGAAATTTATATTTATTCTGTTATGCAGAAGCTACTTTGGCCAAGTTATCAGCAGCCATTACAGCTCCATACCACGTGTTGTTCTTTGAATGGGAATTTACCTAGCAGGCCGACTCGCCGTTAACTTTTGGGAAAAGCAAGAATTGAGAGAATGAATCTTCAATTCAAATTTCCTGTGTTAAACTGAGAGGTATTTTCCGTTTGTTTTTTTTTTTGTTTTTTTTTTTTTTTGTTTTTATATATATATATCTGTTTTTGTCCCCCCCCCCTTTTGGAGTTCATGCTTCATTTGGGAGGAAAAAAAAAAAGTTTGAGGTATATTTATTCTGTTATGCGAAGCTACTTTGGCAAGTTATCAGCAGCCATTACAGCTCCATGCCACATGTTGTTCTTTGAATGGGAATTTACCTAGCAAGGCGACTCGCCGTTACTTTTGGGAAAAGCTTAAGAGAATTGAAATGAATCTTCAATTCAAATTTCCTGTGTTAAACTGAGAGGTATTTTCCGTTTGTTTTTTTTTTTGTTTTTTTTTTTTGTTTTTTTATATATATATATATATCTGTTTTTGTCCCCCTTTTTGGAGTTCATGCTTCATTTGGGAGGAAAAAAAAAAGTTTGAAATTTATATTTATTCTGTTATGCGAAGCTACTTTGGCCAATTTATCAGCAGCCATTACAGCTCCATGCCACGTGTTGTTCTTTGAATGGGAATTTACCTAGCAGGCCGACTCGCCGTTAACTTTTGGGAAAAGCAAGAATTGAAGAATGAATCTTCAATTCAAATTTCCTGTGTTAAACTGAGAGGTATTTTCCGTTTGTTTTTTTGTTTTTTTTTTTTGTTTTTATATATATATATATATCTGTTTTTGTCCCCCCCCCTTTTTGGAGTTCATGCTTCATTTGAGAGAGGAAAAAAAAAAGTTTGAAATTTATATTTATTCTGTTATGCGAAGCTACTTTGGCCAAGTTATCAGCAGCCATTACAGCTCCATACCACGTGTTGTTCTTTGAATAGGAATTTACCTAGCAGGCCGACTCGCCGTTAACTTTTGGGAAAAAGCAAGAATTGAAGAATGAATCTTCAATTCAAATTTCCTGTGTTAAACTGAGAGGTATTTTCCGTTTGTTTTTTTTTTGTTTTTTTTTTTGTTTTTTATATATATATATCTGTTTTTGTCCCCCCCCCCTTTTTGGAGTTCATGCTTCATTTGGGGGAAAAAAAAAAGTTTGGAAATTTATATTTATTCTGTTATGCGAAGCTACTTTGGCCAAGTTATCAGCAGCCATTACAGCTCCATGCCACGTGTTGTTCTTTGAATGGGAATTTACCTAGCAGGCCGACTCGCCGTTAACTTTTGGAAAAGCTTAAAAATTGAAGAATGAATCTTCAATTCAAATTTCCTGTGTTAAACTGAGAGGTATTTTCCGTTTGTTTTTTTGTTTTTTTTTTTTGTTTTTATATATATATATATATCTGTTTTTGTCCCCCTTTTGGAGTTCATGCTTCATTTGGGAGGAAAAAAAAAGTTTGAAATTTATATTTATTCTGTTATGCGAAGCTACTTTGTGGGGTGTAAGCAGCCATTACAGCTCCATGCCACGTGTTGTTCTTTGAATGAGGGCCCCTAGCAGGCCGACTCGCCGTTAACTTTGGGAAAAGCAAGTTGAAGAATGAATCTTCAATTCAAATTTCCTGTGTTAAACTGAGAGGTATTTTCCGTTTGTTTTTTTGTTTTTATATATATATATATCTGTTTTTGTCCCCCCTTTTTTGGAGTTCATGCTTCATTTGGGAGGAAAAAAAAAAGTTTGAAATTTATATTTATTCTGTTATGCAGAAAGCTACTTTGGCCAAGTTATCAGCAGCCATTACAGCTCCATGCCACGTGTTGTTCTTTGAATGGGAATTACCTAGCAGGCCGACTCGCCGTTAACTTTGGGAAAAGCAAAGAATTGAAAGAATGAATCTTCAATTCAAATTTCCTGTGTTAAACTTAGAAATTATTTTCCGTTTGTTTTTTTTTGTTTTTTTTTTTGTTTTTATATATATATATATATATATTTTTGTCCCCCCCCTTTTTTGGAGTTCATGCTTCATTTGGGAGAAAAAAAAAATTTGAAATTTATATTTTATTCTGTTGGCGAAGCTACTTTGGCCAAGTTATCCTTGTCATTACAGCTCCATGCCACGTGTTGTTCTTTGAATGGGAATTTACCTAGCAGGCCGACTCGCCGTTAACTTTTGGGAAAAGCAAGAATTGAAGAATGAATCTTCAATTCAAATTTCCTGTGTTAAGCTGAGAGGTATTTTCCGTTTGTTTTTTTTGTTTTTTTTTTTGTTTTTATATATATATATCTGTTTTTGTCCCCCCCCCCCCTTTTAGGTTCATGGCTTCATTTGGGAGGAAAAAAAAAGTTTGAAATTTATGTTGTTCTGTTATGCGAAGCTACTTTGGCTTAAGTTATCAGCGGCCATTACAGCTCCGTACCACGTGTTGTTCTTTGAATGGGAATTTTACCTGTAGACCCGACTCGCCGTTAACTTTTGGGAAAAGCAAGAATTGAAGAATGAATCTTCCAATTCCAAATTTCCTGTGTTAAACTGAGAGGTATTTTCCGTTGTTTTTTTTTTTTGTTTTTTTTTTTTTGTTTATATATATATATATATCTGTTTTTGTCCCCCCCCTTTTTGGAGTTCATGCTTCATTTGGGAGAAAAAAAGTTTGAAATTTATATTTATTCTGTTATGCGAAGCTGCTTTGGCCAAGTTATCAGCAGCCATTACAGCTCCATGCCACACGTGTTGTTCTTTGAATGGGAATTTACCTAGCGATGACTCGCCGTTAGCTTTTTGGGAAAAGCAAGAATTGAAGAATGAATCTTCAATTCAAATTTCCTGTGTTAAACTGAGAGGTATTTTCCGTTTGTTTTTGTTTTTTTTTTGTTTTTATATATATATATATCTGTTTTTGTCCCCCCCCCCCTTTTTGGAGTTCATGCTTCATTTTGGGAGGAAAAAAAAAAGTTTGAAATTTATATTTATTCTGTTATGCGAAGCTACTTTGGCCAAGTTATCATCAGCCATTACAGCTCCATGCCACGTGTTGTTCTTTGAATGGGAGTCCCACCTAGCGGGCCGACTCGCCATTTAACTTTTGGGAAAAGCAAGAATTGAAGAATGAATCTTCAATTCAAATTTCCTGTGTTAAACTTCGAGAGGTATTTTCCGTTTGTTTTTTTGTTTTTTTTTTTGTTTTTATATATATATATCTGTTTTTGTCCCCCCCCCCTTTTTGGAGTTCATGCTTCATTTGGAGGAAAAAAAAAAGTTTTGAAATTTATATTTATTCTGTTGTAAAACTAGCACAGCCAGAATTATCAGCAGCCATTACAGCTCATGCACCACGTGTTGTTCTTTGAATGGGAATTTACCTAGCAGGCCGACTCATGGGTAACATACCCAGGAAAAGCAAGAATTGAAGAACGAATCTTCAATTCAAATTTCCTGTGTTAAACTGAGAGGTATTTTCCGTTTGTTTTTTTTTTGTTTTTTTTTTTTTTGTTTTTATATATATATATATATATCTGTTTTTGTCCCCCCCCCTTTTTGGAGTTCATGCTTCATTTGGGAGGAAAAAAAAGTTTGAAATTTATATTTATTCTGTTATGCGAAGCTACTTTGGCCAAGTTATCAGCAGCCATTGCAGCTCCATACCACGTGTTGTTCTTTGAATAGAATTTACCTAGCAGGCCAAACTCGCCGTGCTTTTGGGAAAAGCAAAAATTGAAGAAATGAATCTTCAATTCAAATTTCCTGTGTTAAACTGAGAGGTATTTTCCGTTTGTTTTTTTTTTGTTTTTATATATATATATATATCTGTTTTTGTCCCCCCCCCTTTTTGGAGTTCATGCTTCATTTGGGAGGAAAAAAAAAAGTTTGAAATTTATATTTATTCTGTTATGCGAAGCTACTTTGGCCAAGTTATCCCAATACCATTTACAGCTCCATGCCACGTGTTGTTCTTTGAATGGGAATTTACCTAGCAGGCCGACTCGCCGTTAACTTTGAGAGGAAAAGCAAGAATTGAGAAGATGAATCTTCAATTCAAATTTCCTGTGTTAAACTGAAGGTATTTTCCGTTTGTTTTTTTTTTTGTTTTTATATATATATATATATCTGTTTTTGTCCCCCCCCCCCCCCTTTTTGGAGTTCGTACTTCATTTGGGAGGAAAAAAAAAGTTTAAGAATTTATATTTATTCTGTTATGCGAAGCTACTTTGGCTTGATTATCGGCAACCATTACAGCTCCATGCCACGTGTTGTTCTTTGAATAGAATTTACCTAGCAGGCCGACTCGCCGTTAACTTTTGGGAAAAGCAAAAATTGAAGAATGAATCTTCAATTCAAATTTCCTATCATTAAACTGAAGAGGTATTTTCCGTTTGTTTTTTTTTTTGTTTTTTTTTTTGTTTTTATATATATATATATCTGTTTTTGTCCCCCCCCCCCCCCCCTTTTTGGAGTTCATGCTTCATTTGGGAGGAAAAAAAAAAGTTTGAAATTTATATTTATTTCTGTTATGCGAAGCTTTACTTTGGCCAAGTTATCAGCAGCCATTACAGCTCCATGCCACGTGTTGTTCTTTGAATGGGAATTTACCTAGCAGGCCGACTCGCCGTTAACTTTTACCCAGGAAAAGCAAGAATTGAAGAATGAATCTTCAATTCAAATTTCCTGTGTTGGAAAACTGAGAGGTATTTTCCGTTTGTTTTTTTTTTGTTTTTTTTTTGTTTTTATATATATATATATATCTGTTTTTGTCCCCCCCCCCTTTTTGGAGTTCATGCTTCATTTGGGAGGAAAAAAAAAAGTTGAAATTTATATTTATTCTGTTGTACGAGCTACTTCCAGCCAAGTTATCAGCAGCCATTACAGCTCCATGCCACGTGTTGTTCTTTGGTAGGGAATTTACCTAGCAGGCCGACTCGCCGTTAACTTTTGGGAAAAGCAAGAATTGAAGAATGAATCTTCAATTCAAATTTCCTGTGTTAAACTTTGAAATTATTTTCCGTTTGTTTTTTTGTTTTTTTTTGTTTTTATATATATATATATATCTGTTTTGTCCCCCCCCCCTTTTGGAGTTCATGCTTCATTTGGGAGGAAAAAAAGTTTGAAATTTATATTTATTCTGTTATGCGAAGCTACTTTGGCCAAGTTATCAGCAGCCATTACAGCTCCATGCCCGTGTTGTTCTTTGAATGGGAATTTACCTAGCAGGCCGACTCATGGGTAACTTTTGGGAAAAGCAGAATTGAAGAATGAATCTTCAATTCAAATTTCCTGTGTTAAACTGAGAGGTATTTTCCATTTGTTTTTTTGTTTTTTTTTTGTTTTTATATATATATATCTGTTTTTGTCCCCCCTTTTTGGAGTTCATGCTTCATTTGGGAGGAAAAAAAAAAAGTTTAAGAATTATATTTATTCTGTTATGCGAAGCTACTTTGGCCAAGTTATCAGCAGCCATTACAGCTCCATGCCACGTGTTGTTCTTTGAATGGGAATTTACCTAGCAAGGCCGACTCGCCGTTAACTTTTGGGAAAAGCAAAGAATTGTGAAGAATGAATCTTCAATTCAAATTTCCTGTGTTGACTTCAGAGGTATTTTCCGTTTGTTTTTTTTTTTTGTTTTTTTTTTTTGTTTTTTTTATATATATATATATATCTGTTTTTGTCCCCCCCCCCCCCTTTTTGGAGTTCATGCTTCATTTGGGAGGAAAAAAAAAAGTTTGAAATTTATATTTATTCTGTTATGCGAAGCTACTTTGGCCAAGTTATCAGCAGCCATTACAGCTCCATGCCACGTGTTGTTCTTTGAATGGGAATTTACCTAGCAGGCCGACTCGCCGTTACTTTTGGAAAAGCAGAGGTGAAGAATGAATCTTCAGATTCAAATTTCCTGTGTTAAACTGAGGTATTTTCCGTTTGTTTTTTTTTTGTTTTTATATATATATATATATCTATTTTTGGCCCCCCCCTTTTTGGAGTTCATGCTTCATTTGGAGGAAAAAAAAAAGTTTGAAATTTATATTTATTCTGTTATGCGAAGCTACTTTGGCCAAGTTATCAGCAGCCATTACAGCTCCATACCACGTGTTGTTCTTTGAATGGGAATTTACCTAGCAGGCCGACTCGCCGTTAACTTTTGGGAAAAGCAAGAATTGAAGAATATGAATCTTCAATTCAAATTTCTGTGTTAAACTGAGAGGTATTTTCCGTTTGTTTTTGTTTTTTTTTTGTTTTTATATATATATATATATGTGTTTTTGTCCCCCCCCCCCTTTTTTGGAGTTCATTTGGACTTTAACTAAGTTAAAACTTAGTTAAACTCCACTTTTGTAAGTTTGTGTTTTTTTTTTTTTTTTTTTTTTTTTAATAGGAGTAGATAGGTCACACTATCGCCCGGTCTATACTCCTCCCACGTCTATTGAACTGGAGTAGAGGCTCGTTCCTTGTTTCCTGTTTAGGATGTGGTTTCCGGTTTTCACTCCTCTCTCTTCAGACCTTGGTACTGGTGCTTCCGTGAGTTTCCTGCGATCTGGCCGGTTGGTGGCAATGGCTCATCACTGTGAGGGTACCGGGTTGGCAGTTTCCTGGTTGCTGCTTCCGACTGGTAGTTAGGAGCCCTAACTCTTGCGTAGCGTCAAGAGCGGCTGCTCTGATCAACAGTTGTATAATATCGGGGTTCTTGTAGTGCCATGTCGCGCATGGATAGGTGTCCCTGCAAGCGCTTTCGGTGGGCAACCCCGAGGCCACACCTTGTTGCAGCCCTAGCCAGTCTCCCTCCCAGCACAGATCGTGGGTAATGACCGCCTGTATCCTCTACCCTAGGTCCCTTTCTATAAACAAAAAACATGACAAGACAAAACAGAAATGACCCTAAACCAGCAAAATCCAAACCACCTAAGCCCATTAACCTCTCCTTCACTAATATCCGAGGCATTCGTACTAACTTTGCTAGTGTAGAAGCGTTCCTGCATGAAAAGTCCCCAGACATCCTCGCGCTCTGCGAAACTAACCTCAACTCAGCTATTCCCTCCTCTGACCTCTTCATCCCTGGTTATCTTCCCCTTTTAAGGAAGGATTCTACTGTCCACATGCATGGGCTGGGTGTTTATGTCAGCGAACACCTCCCCATAACTAGGGTGACTTCACTCGAATCTACTGACCACCAATACATATGTCTCCGCTTGTCTCTCCTCAGTTCGGTTAGCTACCTATTCTTCCTTTACCGTTCTCCCTCCTCTCCTGACTGCTCCCTACTAGATAGCATTGCCGACGACATAGATAAGGCTATTTCCTATCACCCATTTGCCCACATATTTGTATTTGGAGACCTCAATGCCCATCACTCTGAGTGGCTTGAAAACGCTGTTACTGATTCGGCGGGCATTCACGCCGTGAACTTTGCTATTTCCCAATCCCTTACGCAAGTGGTGGACTTCCCCACTCGCTTCCCAAGCACACCCTCGGGTCATTCCTCACTGCTAGATATATGTTTCACCTCTGCGCCCGACGCCTGTCAAGTCTCGCAGCTTTGCCCTCTTGGCAACTCCGACCACGCTGTAGTCTCCCTCAGTATTTCTTTCCAATCTCACTCCCCCCAGGATCCCCCTACTCATAGAACCTCCTACCTCTACCAAAAAGCTGACTGGGATGCCTTTCGCGATTTCCTCTGCGACGTCCCCTGGGGAAAAGTGTTTGACCTATCAGTTGATGACTGTGCCTCTGAGGTCTCGTCATGGGTGAAAGCTGGCATTGATGCCTTCATACCCACCAGGAAGTATTGCTTAAAAGCTCATTCCTCTCCGTGGTTCTCTCCGGCCTGCTCAGCCGCCATTGCCCACAGGAACCATTACTTCCATCTATTCCAGAGACAGCCAACTGATCACAATAGGCGCCTGTTCACATCCGCTCGCAGTGAGTGCAAGAGAACCCTAAATGACGCCAAACAGTTGTTTGCGGAGAGAATGCGACAGCACATAGCTGACCGCAAGTTCGGCTCCAAGGACTATTGGAGGATTTGTAAACGGGTGCTCAACAATAGGAAATCCTCAATACCTCCCTTAATCCATGGATTTGACGTTCTCACGTCATCTGCTGAGAAAGCTGAGTACTTTGCCCGCAGATTCTCATCCAACTCCACACTCGACTCGTCCGGAGTGCACCCACCCGACTTCCCTATTAGAACTGAGGCCAAACTGCATGACGTATATATTACCCCGACAATAGTATCCAGAGTAATTTCAAAACTCGACCCCCATAAGGCGTGTGGAGACGATGGAATCCCGGTGATAGTCCTTAAGAGGTGTGCCCCTGAACTTTCCCCTGTCCTCTCTAAACTGTTTAACTACTGCCTTTCTGCTTCCTGCTTTCCTGCATGCTGGAAATTCTCCTCAGTCGTTCCTGTCTTTAAGAACTGTGGTGAACCCTCGGACCCATCCAACTATCGCCCGATCAGTCTTCTACCAATATTCGGGAAAGTGTTCGAGGCTATAATAAATGCTGAAATAGTTCATCATCTCACCGCCCACAAACTGTTCTCCGACAGGCAATATGGATTCCGATTTGACAGGTCCACAGCCGACCTGCTAACTACTGTAACGGAGTACATGCTACAGGCCCTTGATGAGTCTGACGAGGCTCGCGCGGTTGCTCTGGATATCTCCAAGGCTTTCGACAGGGTTTGGCACCCTGGCCTCCTATGCAAACTACGCGGTTATGGTATTACCGGTCGCCTGCTTGACCTAATCCAATCTTTCTTAAATAACCGCAAAATGAAGGTCGTTCTGAATGGGCGTGCCTCTTCGTCCTACAGCACGAATGCTGGTGTCCCACAAGGCTCTATCCTGGGCCCAACGCTCTTCCTTATTTTCATCAACGACCTCCCAGATGAGATCAGGTCCCAAGTAGGCATCTACGCAGATGACACTACAATATACTCCCGCTCCAGTAAGAAACCTGTCGTGGCGGACAGACATAATCTCGCTGCTGACCTTGAGCGGGATCTACACTCTGTGGTGAACTGGGGCAAGAAGTGGCTTGTCAACTTCAATTCCTCGAAGACCAAGCTGTTGTCTGTCAACCATTACAGGCAACCTCTTCTGCCTCCCATAAGCATGGACCAGATGATTCTCCCGGAGAGTAATACACTACGCCTCCTCGGACTTACCCTGTCCTCAGACCTCAAATGGAAGCACTATATTGAATCCATAGCAAAATCTACTGCTAAGAAGATTGGGTCACTATGTCGATCCAGGATGTTTTTTCCACCTGAATCCATCCTGCATATATACAAGTCAACCATCCGTCCGTGCATGGAGTACTGCTGCCATTTATGGTCAGGTGCCCCTGCCGTTCTCCTCAGTGTTCTTGACAAGCTCCAAAGGAGAGTATGTAATGTGATAGGTTCTGATCTGGCGACTCGTCTGCAGCCACTTTCCCATCGTCGAAATGTGGCCTCCCTCTGTCTCTTCTATAAATACTTTCATGGCTTCTGCTCGGATGAGCTTAAGTCACTGATGCCTCCTCAACAGGTGTTTACCCGTTCAACCAGACTGGCAACTGGGTCCCACCCATTCACAGTCAGGTTAGCCAAACGCAGACGACAATTCTACTCCAGCAGCTTCCTCTCTCGCACTTCCCGCCTGTGGAACTCACTCCCGTATTCTTGCTTTCCTGACGGCTACGACCTCCAGAAATTTAAAAGCAAAGTTAATACTCACCTACTAACCACTGGCCTCTAGCTCTCTCCCCTCCCCTGTATAACCTTTCCTTTCTCTCCGCCCATGTACCTGTCATTGCACCTGCTTTCTCAGTTTTCTATTGTTCCTTTCTAACTAGCTTGTACTCCTCACTCTTTTCTAATTAATCTTTCTACATTTATGTAACCCCCTGCACATCAGTGGCGTTTCTGCCTTGCTCGGGGTGAAATGATTAAAAAAAAAAAAAAAAAAAAAAAAAAAACGTTTAAAATTATATAATTTAATAAATATGCATATGAGAAGAGTGTTCACATAGTAATTTTTCGAAGCGCAGCTTAGATACGGAACAAGACCCAGCGTGGATTGAACTCACTACACAAACGTAATTATTATTCCGAGACAAGCTTGCTAACAATTACACCACCTGGAGGTGCCCAAGGAGAGAGTACCTATGTATAGTATTATTATTTAGGTCAATTTATGAACAGAGCTGTAATATATATATATATATATATATATATATATATATATATATATATATATTATAATATTTATTAATAAATTATAACATTGAAATGTTACAATATCACTACAAAAGTAGCTATTTTGTTTCGACACTTTTTGTGTCTTATCAAATGATGTGGTTATTTAAAAAAATATCTACTTTTGTAGTGATATTGTAACATTTCAATGTTATAATTTATTAATAAATATTATTATTATTAGTTCTACTTTGTATTGAGCACTTTTTTAAAAATAGTGTTTCTTTGGATGGGGAATATTATTCCACCCATACTTGTATATATATATATATATATATATATATATATATATATTAATACATATTATCCTACATCTATGGCACGACTCGGAATATTATGCTTTATGGAATCATCAGGTGCATATTTCAAACTGACAGTTTAATAGATTTGAAATTAAGTTCACTCGATATTTATGGGAATTAAATCTTATAAAGTTAAGTTATTGCTTTTTTAATAACTAGATTAAAAATCTAAATATTCTACGGTTAGATGCGGATAACAATTTAAAATTTAAATTTAAATTTAAAATTTAAAATTATAATTAAAATTAAAAAATAATAAAATGCAGGGAGAAGATATTAAAGTGGCGTAAATCATGAGTCTTAAAAATTATTCAATTACATGTAGGGAAAATTAAATGCATATTATTTTTTTTAAATTTTAATTTAAATTTTAAGATTTAAATTTAAATTTAAATTTTTACCAAGATTTAAACACACGCCAGTAGCCGAGAATGTTCAAATTTATTACTGAATGAAAGATGCATTAATAGCGATGAGTAGCTACTGTTTTTTGAAGCCTACCATTTCTTCAGAGTGATCAATAGACGGGCGAAAGCATATATATTTCTTTTTTTCCAGTCATTCTACTCTTAAGTAGCCCCATGCGCATCATGTGCCTTGCTTGGGGTGATATGATTAAAAAGAAATATGTGTGTGTGTGTGTAAACCCTGAATTTATATATATATATATATATATATCCGCAGACAGATTTCTTTCGCTGTATCACAGCTCATTAGACTCCGATTGCTTTTAACCCAGGATTGAAACCCACCCAAATTAGTGTCAGTCGACGATTCTACCTCTGGGCTATGGGCGCTCGGTAGAAGAAGGCAGACTTTTTTAGCGTATATATTATCATTATACACGTCCAATAGCCAGAGTGCTCTAATTCATTACTGAATGAGCGATGGAAAAGTTTGTAATTTGCTTGAAGCATTGTGTATATTAGGTGCATGCTTAGATCTTGTAGGCCGTCCCAATGCGTTTAGTAAAATAGAGGAAGGTAAAGAAATTTTGGGTATTTCCTATTTATTATACATTAATATTTCGGGATCAAAATCTCATCTTCAAAATGGTAGGAAAGCTTACTTTCGAGTTCGTGGTTTTCGCGGAATATAATATATATATATATATATATATATATATATATATATATATGTGTGTGTGTGTGTGTGTGTGTGTGTGTGTGTGTGTGTGTGTGTGTGTGATTACTCATTTCTAGCAGTTCCAATATTAAGTTTTGCTTAGGCTAATTGCTGGAGCGTCTGTCAGACATAATCTTTCCTAATTCCTAAGGTGCTTTTCGACTAATTTAGAGTTCTTTATTTAAGGCGACTGGCCTAGTCTATTTGTGTTCAGTTAAGCGCCATACATGATACACGCTTTGGGCGATCATGTCTCGAAAGAGACATGACTGACTGGGCAGAAGATCATCCTGCAATAGGTTGCCATTGTTTCTAAGGTAGACTGGTTGCCAGCCAAGGCTATAGAACCCAATCTGTATTGTTATTTAACCCATAACTGGAGGGAAGAGACGGAGTAATACCTTTCCCGAGGGTATTTGCCCGTAAGTGAATGCGAGGAATTTAACTGGAATTCAAACTCGGCTCCCCGATTTGCCGTTCCTTGTTACCGGGGTGTATTATTTACATTACAATACTTTCCCTTATGAGATTTCTTTTTTATTAGTAAATATTTATATTTTATTTATTAATATTAACAACTCCTTTTTCTGGTCAGTTTGCCAACGGACTGAACTTTTAAATTTTTATCGTTTTGGTTAACTTTTTTTTTTTTTTTAACTTTTTTTTTTTTTTTTTTTTTTGTAATCGTACTTGTTCATTCTGTAATATAACAATCTCGCCCCACCCGAGGAAAGGCTGATGCAAGCGGGGGTGTTTTCCGGTCGTTGAAAGGAACGGATGTTTGTTTGACCTTATTTCCGGCAGTAGCGGAAATGGCTACAAGAGGCAGACAGAACAGGTGTCTCTGAGAATTACGTGGGCGTGCGTGGGCGAGGCAAAATCCGGAAGTACCGGTTTGGAGATTATAAAAGACCTCGGCGCACGGATTTCAGACGCAGAGAGGCAGAGAGACAGAGGCAGACGTGAGAGCCAGACCAGACCAGAGAAGCAACAGATACGACCCCACCCCCCGTCAACCCCTGGAAGCGCGCTCTCACTCTCTGTTCACTAAGCTACACGGTTCATCGTCATTAATAAAAATATAACTTATATTTTTATATATATGCGTGTTTGTTGTTTATTGATATACAACAATTCAACAAATTCTTAGGGTGTTGCTACATCAAATTATCATACAATACTTGCAAGTTTCTTCTTTGCTTGCGTGCTTTACTTCAGTAAACCTTATTTACAATGTATCTTTCCCACATTTTTCCATTCTACCATATAAATTATATTTCCAATCACGCCGTCTTTTCAAATTTCTTTTCCATGTTTTTATTCTTTGAAAAACACTTTTTCGACAATTTTGAAATTTTATTGTCCTTTTCTTTTATCAGTTTTTTTTTTTTTGGTGGGGGAGGGCTGTTAACAACTTGTCGAACACCGATTTAATGTTTCTTTCGCTGTAATCGGATTTGGCGTAATCCAGTATATTTTATTAGTGCTTCTGTGCTCACTTTTTCACTACTTGTTTTTTTTTTCAAAGTTCTCCTAAAAGTACCCACAAACCGTTCAGTTTGTCAGAGTGATACAATGGCGTAGTAATATGTTTAATCGGAAACATTTTACAAAAAATTTTAAAATTGGTAAGCAGTGAATTATGTACCGTTATCTGAGACTATGTCATCCGGGGTGCCATATTTTAGAAACAGTTCTTGTAAAAATTTACTGTAGCCACAAAAGTTTTTGCATTTATAAATTTCAGGCCACTTGGTAAAGCATCCACTACCACAAGATAATAGGGGGTAGTGACTACGACTGACACCAAATTGGTCGAGTTTCGATCCCGGCTAGAGGCGAGTGGATGTGTCTAGCCACACTGATGAGCTGTGATACAGCGTAACAGGCTTGTATGTGGATGACTAATATATTATGCTCTCATAACGATTAAGCCCTCTAGAGAAGCAAATTTTAAAAACAGTTTCCACTTCTGCGAAATAAGCGTTACACTTCAGAAATGAATTGAGTTCTTTCGGTGACTGGCGTGTGTATACACTGCTTATATACAACATGTTAAAATTTCTGTTCTCCGATTCTATAGCTTAGTGGGTAGCGGCTCCGACTGATACCAAATCGGTCGAGTTTCGATCCCGGCTAGAGTCGAGTGTATGTGTTTACCCACGCTGTTGAGCTGTAAAACGGGCTTGTGTGTGGATGACTAATATATACATATATAGAGAGAAAGAGATCTGAATAAACATAATATTATGTTAATTTTTATTTTTTCATTATGTCAACCTAGGCTGCTTTGCGGTCAACGCTTCTTCAGGGACCAGTCGTTGGCACAATTATAATTACGTTGGACTGATTATCAAAGAATTACAAGAGATAATTCTGGAACACGTTTAATATTACGATTATTGTAAATACGTAAAATTAAGAAAATAAATATCTTTACGATTAAAATAAATACGTAAATAAATCGTATATTTATTTATGTATGTTTAAATCATGTGTCAGCTACACGACACAGCAGTGTCTACGTGGTACCACTTTTGTCTCTTCGTTCATTCATTGGAGCCGGACTTAGTTGACAGATGCCTTTTGAGATACTTGCCACAGAAGAATTTTATAGACACTAGGAAATTATCCGCACTATCACTTCCAGCTATGATAAAACATGGAACATATATAATGTACGTATATAAGCAACGTTGAGCCTGGTCAGTACTTAGACGGGTGACCACTTGGGAATACCAGGCGCTGCAAGCGTTCAGTGGCGGATGTGCGTTGTGGTGCAGTGGATATCGGCTTGGAAAGAGAAATCGGTGACCCAAGTTCGAATTCCATTTGAGTATTCACTTCAGCACTGGTACCCTTGGGAAAGGTATTAATCCGTCACTTCCCTCCAGTTATGGGTTAAATAACAGGATGGGGCCTAGGTGCCAACCCATCTAGTGTTGGTGTCACAATAAAAGCACCCTCGGTAGCCCTGGCGAAGAAGATGGAGATGATATAAATATACGATTTATTTACGTATTTATTTTAATCGTAAAAATATAATAAAGGGTTCTGTTTGAAATTCCTAGCACCTGAAGAAGGCCGAGGCGTTTAACGACCGAAACGTCGTACAAATGGCAACAAAGATGAGAACAATAGTCCGAATACTGTAAACAACTGTTTTAGTTTTCTTCCTTTCACCCTAAGCTCAGTTTTAAACCCACTAGAGTCACAGGGTGTAATCAATTTTTATTTTATCCTCAGATTAACTCATTTGCAGTAGTGTGTAGTAATATGAATCGGTTTTCGGGGTGTCTGATGAATTTTGTTTGGCGGGTCTTAGACGGGAAGGTGAGCCAAAGAATATCGAAAGGCTTGTGTCGTTTCGTCTATGGGAAGAAGTCTCAGTTTATAAATGCACTAGCAGTATAGCCCGGCGTTGTTTGGGTGCGATGGAAGTTTTAAAACTAATCCACGGTCCTGGAGCTCAGACTCTTTAGACGTTGGCATGAAAGACTAAAAAGCAATAGTTGTTTCCAATTAAAGCGAAACCGTAGACTGAAAGAAAAATGAATGGATGTAAGTCAAATTATGATTTCCTGGTACCGATATCAAATAAGCTTTTTTCGTCGTAAACTGAATTTTGAAGGTTAAATAAGCCCTCTGAGTAAATGGTATCATGGCTGAGACTAAGAACTACAATTATACCTATTAGAGCCAAACCCAAAGCAAAAACCAAAATAAAAGGGCTGAAAAAAATACAAATATGCAGGCAGATAAACAGACACACACACAAACATCTTAACTTATATATATATTATCGATTTTCTGCACTATTGTAAGAACTGCAACCTTGAAACTTCTGAATATCGTTTTTTATGTCTTTGTCTATGAGTGTATCAAATTTGATTAAAATCGGACCATTCCTTATATAACCCGATTTTTTCGATTATCGATTTTCGATATTTATCGGGGTACCTCGACACAAAACCTAACTAAGAACACTCGCAGACGCTTATAATACAACTGTGTAAATTCTCAAGAAAATGGGTTGAGCCGTTTCGGAGTCTATAGGTAACGAACACACACACACACACACACACACAAAATTCCATTTATAAATAAGTTTAGAGTTTAGATGAAATAAATCGTAATGTAATGTACTTTTCAAGAACGTAAATTGACATTCTAAAATATTTTTGTAAAAAATAATTAATAATTTATGATTTACTCTATGAAAAATAATGAAAAACAAAAAACTGGTTCAATTTTTATGTAATGCATTTTCAAATTAGGTCCCGGAAGGAAGACACGAAAAGAAGATGTTGGAATAACATATGTACAATATAAGAGTGTTATTAGTCAGAAGATAGAAGTGTCCACCCGAACTGTCAGGTTATACTGCGTCTTGACTGCCTCCTTTAGGAAGTCTCGCAGGTTAGTATTTACGAAGGAGGAAGAGTTTATTCCAATGTAAATAGGGCACCATAACACAATCTATCTATCTATCTATCTATCTATCTATCTATCTATCTATCTATCTATCTATCTATCTATCCCAGTCAATTCATATCTATCTATCTATCTATCTATCTATCTATCTATCTATCTATCTATTGTTCGGAGTCCATAGGTAACGTACACACACACATACACACACAGACAGAGACAAAGTTCCATTTATAAATAAGTTTACATTCCACTAAAAAAGACTAATAATTTGCGCTAATTCTACTCTTAAGATAATAATTTCACATATCACTTCAAAATCGCAAAAAGTAATAGCATTTATCTATACTTCTGAGATGAAGTAGCATTTACATTGTTTGGATTGCTGTCTTCATCTTTATTGTCATTTTTTTTTTTTTAGTTGAATTCCTTGCATTAATTTGCGCACAAATACCATTGGAAAAGGTAATAATCCGTCTCTTCCCTCCAGTTATGGGTTAAATAATAGGACAGATTTGGTTCTATAGCCTTGGCTGGCAACCAGTCTACCGCAGAAAGCAATGGCAACATACTGCGGGATAATCTTCTGCCCAGTCAGTCACTAATTTCCAAGAGTATGCTTCTCAGATCACTACAATATCAGCCCATTTAAGTCTAGAGTTAACTGTTATCTTTATTTTAAAACTTTTTTTGAAGAGATGCCTTTGGAAGTAATTGTTACTATTTGGATGTTGTTTAGATGAGATAAGTTATTTTAGGTTGTGGACGTTACGGAATTGAAGAGTAATATTATGTATAATTATTTATATTATAATTTGTATAATTTATTATTGTATAATTATTTATATTATAATTTGTATAATTTATTATTGTATAATTATTTATATTATAATTTGTATAATTTATTATTGTATAATCATTTATATTATAATTTGTATAATTTATTATTGTATAATTATTTATATTATAATTTGTATAATTTATAATTGTATAATTATTCATATTATAATTATTATATTATGTATAATTATTTATATTATAATTTGTATAATTTATTATGGTATAATTATTTATATTATAATTTGTATAATTTATTATTGTATAATTATTTATATTATAATTTGTATAATTTATTATTGTATAATTATTCATATTATAATTATTATATTATGTATAATTATTTATATTATAATTTGTATAATTTATTATTGTATAATTATTTATATTATAATTTGTATAATTTATTATTGTATAATTATTTATATTATAATTTGTATAATTTATTATTGTATAATTATTCATATTATAATTATTATATTATGTATAATTATTTATATTATAATTTGTATAATTTATTATTGTATAATTATTTATATTATAATTTGTATAATTTATTATTGTATAATCATTTATATTATAATTTGTATAATTTATTATTGTATAATTATTTATATTATAATTTGTATAATTTATTATTGTATAATTATTCATATTATAATTATTATATTATGTATAATTATTTATATTATAATTTGTATAATTTATTATTGTATAATTATTTATATTATAATTTGTATAATTTATTATTGTATAATTATTTATATTATAATTTGTATAATTTATTATTGTATAATTATTCATATTATAATTATTATATTATGTATAATTATTTATATTATAATTTGTATAATTTATTATTGTATAATTATTTATATTATAATTTGTATAATTTATTATTGTATAATCATTTATATTATAATTTGTATGATTTATTATTGTATAATTATTTATATTATAATTTGTATAATTTATTATTGTATAATTATTCATATTATAATTATTATATTATGTATAATTATTTATATTATAATTTGTATAATTTATTATTGTATAATTATTTATATTATAATTTGTATAATTTATTATTGTATAATTATTTATATTATAATTTGTATAATTTATTATTGTATAATTATTCATATTATAATTATTATATTATGTATAATTATTCATATTATAATTTGTATATTTATTATTGTATAATTATTTATATTATAATTTGCATAATTTATTATTGTATAATCATTTATATTATAATTTGTATAATTTATTATTGTATAATTATTTATATTATAATTTGTATAATTTATTATTGTATAATTATTTATATTATAATTTGTATAATTTATTATTGTATAATTATTCATATTATAATTATTATATTATGTATAATTATTTATATTATAATTTGTATAATTTATTATTGTATAATTATTTATATTATAATTTGTATAATTTATTATTGTATAATCATTTATATTATAATTTGTATAATTTATTATTGTATAATTATTTATATTATAATTTGTATAATTTATTATTGTATAATTATTCATATTATAATTAGTATATTATGTATAATTATTTATATTATAATTTGTATAATTTATTATTGTATAATTATTTATATTATAATTTGTATAATTTATTATTGTATAATTATTTATATTATAATTTGTATAATTTATTATTGTATAATTATTCATATTATAATTATTATATTATGTATAATTATTTATATTATAATTTGTATAATTTATTATTGTATAATTATTCATATTATAATTATTATATTATGTATAATTATTTATATTATAACTTGTATAATTTATTATGGTATAATTATTTATATTATAATTTGTATAATTTATTATTGTATAATTATTTATATTATAATTTGTATAATTTATTATTGTATAATTATTTATATTATAATTTGTATAATTTATTATTGTATAATTATTCATATTATAATTATTATATTATGTATAATTATTTATATTATAATTTGTATAATTTATTATTGTATAATTATTTATATTATAATTTGTATAATTTATTATTGTATAATTATTCATATTATAATTTGTATAATTTATTATTGTATAATTATTCATATTATAATTATTATATTATGTATAATTATTTATATTATAATTTGTATAATTTATTATTGTATAATTATTTATATTATAATTTGTATAATTTATTATTGTATAATTATTTATATTATAATTTGTATAATTTATTATTGTATAATTATTTATATTATAATTTGTATAATTTATTATTGTATAATTATTTATATTATAATTTGTATAATTTATTATTGTATAATTATTCATATTTTAATTTGTATAATTTATTATTGTATAATTATTCATATTATAATTATTATATTATGTATAATTATTTATATTATAATTTGTATAATTTATTATTGTATAATTATTTATATTATAATTTGTATAATTTATTATTGTATAATTATTTATATTATAATTTGTATAATTTATTATTGTATAATTATTTATATTATAATTTGTATAATTTATTATTGTATAATTATTCATATTATAATTATTATATTATGTATAATTATTTATATTATAATTTGTATAATTTATTATTGTATAATTATTTATATTATAATTTGTATAATTTATTATTGTATAATTATTTATATTATAATTTGTATAATTTATTATTGTATAATTATTTATATTATAATTTGTATAATTTATTATTGTATAATTATTCATATTATAATTATTATATTATGTATAATTATTTATATTATAATTTGTATAATTTATTATTGTATAATTATTTATATTATAATTTGTATAATTTATTATTGTATAATTATTTATATTATAATTTGTATAATTTATTAATGTATAATTATTTATATTATAATTATTATATTATGTATAATTATTTATATTATAAATTGTATAATTTATTATTGCGGATAATTTTATTTTTGTTGCGTTTCTGTATTTTATATTTTCATTTTTCGTTGAAGATAAAAGGGTATGGATATTGCAGGTTTTGAATGTGTTTTCTACGTCTCTTTCATCTTTGAATAAATATTGAGGCTGTAAAGTCTTAATGCTCTTAATCAAAAACTATGATTATACCAAATTTAATTTTAGAGGAGTGGTTTGACTATAACTCGCCCAGGTTGTTTTTGTTATAAGAAAATGTCATATATATATATATATATAATAAATATGCATATTTTTTCTTCACCAGTAGTACAACTCTATCGTCAGGTGTAAAATTGAGTTATGAATATGCAACTATCAGCGAAGCAAAAAATGTATATCTATTATTAAAATAAATTATAGCTCTGTGAATTTACATCTAGTACTATTTTGTCGGTACCAGATTTTATATATATATATCGGTACCAGATTTTATATGTGATTCTGTATATTTATATATGTAATATATATATATATATATATAGTGTAATATTTCTGTTACGCATACTTCCACGTACATTGATACGAACATGTGGATCTATACATCAAATAAAAGACTCTACTTGGGGCCGAGATCGAAACCCTGATTATTTTATCTATTAATCACGCAACACGCCATTGCCCTTATCCCAATCTTCCGGGAATGTAGAGTTAGCGAATTTCATGAAATCCCTCAATGGAGCTAAGATTGGCTTTAACGACAGCTGCAAAGGAAAAACAAAAGCCAAGTATAAATAAATACGTAAGAGGTGGGATGGTGAGAAAATAACAAACAAAAATGAAGGAAACTCCGCATTGCAATTGATAAGCAAAGAAACGGTGATCTGGTTATTATCATACTTGCAGTCTAAAGTTCGTTGATGGCCAATGTGGTGAAAATCTAATTTTGCAGACCCCGCGCAAACAAATCGAATGTAATTATCTGGCAAGGAATTTTCTAGTTCATGCTTAGCGTTAAAGTTATAGGTCAGTGAAATCTGTACAATGGATTAAACAGATTTTCGGTGATTGATTTTGACAGCTCAACCTTTTTTCTTTTTTTCTTTTTTTCTTTTTTTCTTCGCTTCTGAATGTGTTGGCTTTTTAACCAATCTTGGCGCATATGCGTGCGAAACGCTTACAGTGAAAGAAGTGGCGAAATAACATTCTGACAGGCATTATAAATGAAATGCACAACTGTGGTGATATACCGGGAGACCTAAGTAGATTCATTTTCATAGAAACTGCCTAAGTAGTCAGGTGCAAACAAATGTGAACTCCATCAGACAATCAACCTAACGAGCAATATAACAAAATATATCTGAATTCTTACGAATACAGCGCGTTGTACAAGACAAGAAAATGGCTTCATTAATGACATTGGAACAAGGAATGCGATGTTTATGCTTAGAATCTAATCTGAAAGAGCCATACAAACATTGGCGATTCTACGTGGGGGCGGGCTCCTTCTACCCCCACCCAAAATTTGGCTGGCCCCTCAGTTGCCCCTCACTTTTATTAACTTCAAAAATTTATTAGAATATCAGTCTCTGATTTTGGTAAGATTTGATCTTAAGCACTTTTCCTTCTGCGTTTGCTTTTGCATTTAGCTTTTTAAAAACACATACAGAAATCAGAGCAGACAAATCACACTGTTCTGCTAGTATTGGCGTTAGTATTAACCCTTTGATTTTGTTTCGAAATGAACCACTCTTGTGTTCCAACAGCTTGAGAGTGGAAAAGAGGGCAAGAATAGATTATAACTCCACTACGATATGAAAAGGAAATTAACATTGAGCATCAGGAAGAAACAACTAAAGTTCCCGGGACATGCAATGAAGAAGGTGGGCTTGGAGAACCTGATGTTAACAGACCAGATAGAAGGGAAAAGAGAGAGAGAGGAAAGCAGCGGATAACATATTTAAAAGACCTAAGCAGGTGGATGACAGAACGGGGGCTGAGAGACATTACAGAAGAAAGCGTGCTAAGAGCCACCAGGAAAAAGGAGACGTGGAAGTCCATGATCGCCTACGTCCTGAAGGGACAAGGTACATAAAAGAAAAGAAGACTATGAATGAAAAGCTATTCCGTTTAATTTAGTGAAGTAACTTAGTTATACTCAAACTCATTTTTAAGTTGCGTATACGATAGGGGGTGTAGTATGAAAATGAACACGTTACTTGAGTTTGCTGCCCACCTCCTCAGAAAAATATCGGCTCCCTAAGTGACGTACCCGCATTTTCAGAGATTTTCTGTCGCCACTGAATACAAATGCAAAAGGATGTGTACGTATGCTTTATAGATTATGCAAAAGCATTTGAAAAAGTATGTCACAAAAAAACTGTTGGAACTGCTTAGTAACTTTGACGGAGGACCTGTACGACATTACTACCACCCGTAAATTTGTTGATTGTCATCTTTTTTTAACTTTTTTCAGTGCAATATCATCTATTAGACCCTAAACTTTCCGATTATCAAAAAACATTTGAAAAAAAAATTCATTAAGATTTTTAGGGGGTTCTCAGTTTCTCATACAACCTTATAGTAAATCGATCCTCAATTTTGGAAACACTCGCGTTAGGGTCGCTTTGATGTCGCTGAGACCAGAAGCTTAGATTTGAAGATCGACAAACCCAAGGAAAATTTTTAATTATTCCTACTTCATATTAATGGAAAATAAGTTATTTGAAACATTAAATAAAAAAAAATGGACAGTGTTTCTTAATAATAATTCCTGTTGTAAAAAAATTTGGAATTAAAAATATAACATGAAAAACATTAAAAAAATGACAGAGAATCTTTAAAATAGTTCCTCTTCTAAAAAAAAGTGGAATAAAAACATATTTCCGGAACGGTTTTTTTCATTAATTCCCTAAAAGATTTTGAAGAAGAAAAAGAAAAAGGGCAACTACTCGAAGCAAGTGTTTCCAAAATGGAGGATCGATTTACTATAACGTTGTATAAGAAACTGAGCACCCAGTAAAAATCATTAAATATTACATTTTTTCCAATTGTCTTTTTTTTTTTAATCGGAAACTTTATGTACTAATCAATGAGAAAAAAAAATGATAATCAACAAATTTACAGGTGGTGGTAATATCGTATAGGTACGCCACTTTGACAAATTTGGGAAGGATGTTAAGAATAATTCAGAAACTGCACCCTTGTGCAAATTAATTGAAACAACTGCTTTAGTTTCCTTTCTTTCCCCATCCGGTCATTTACAGTAGTTTGCAATAATACGAATCTATTTTCATGGTGTATAATGAAATTTGTTTGGTCTTGAAAAATATTATGACATCCGAGAGTGCATCAGATTTTTTATCACGGCCAGACACTATTGTCTCGGTTGTCGATTAGTTGTCCTACGGCCATTGTCTGTGATGGGCATTACTCCAAGGGAGCGTGCGAAAATTGTAACGCAGCACGAACACACTGGCAAGCCTTACAGAGAGATCGCGGATATTATTGATGTCAGCCTTTCAACTGTCAGTCGTGTCATCAAGGCGAAGAAAAAAACTGAATCCAAAATGCAAAGGAATATGCTGTCAGGAGAGAGAAACATCGTCAAGAGACGACGTATACGTGATCAGTGAAATTAAGAAAGATCCCAGGAAGACATTATTTGTTTTGTTTCAGTTAATTTGCACAAGTGTGTATATTGTCAGAAAATCGCCCACATAGAAAATGAATTCAGTAAATAAATAAAAATAGAAATAATGTCAGACTTCTCACCGGATTTAATTCCGTGAGAATTAAAGGTTCTACCAGAATTCATTATTGGCGACCACAGTCTTAAAAAGTAATTCAATCTAGATGCTGGTGCATCATCTTTTGTTTGTCGTAGCGTTCAGAATGTGGGCGATCATGGCTCTCCGCTATTTCCTGCACCTTGGAGCTGGAAGTAACATCTGACATCTCACTATGTCTACCTGTTTTTCCTTCCATCCATACGCTGCTGCATTATCAATTATGTATCATACCTTCAGAATGTGGACCGATCGTGGGTCTCCACAACTTCCTGCTCCTAGCAGGTGTATGCAAAATTTAATTCCCTGCCATGTTCTCTGTTCTTTCTCTTCCATCCATACGCTGCTGCATTATCAATTATGTATCATACCTTCAGAATGTGGACCGATCGTGGGTCTCCACAACTTCCTGCTCCTAGCAGGTGTATGCAAAATTTAATTCCCTGCCATGTTCTCTGTTCTTTCTCTTTCATCTATACGCTGCTGCATTATCAATTATGTATCATACCTTCAGAATGTGGACCGATCGTGGGTCTCCACAACTTCCTGCTCCTAGCAGGTGTATGCAAAATTTAATTCCCTGCCATGTTCTCTGTACTTTCTCTTTCATCTATACGCTGCTGCATCATCATTTATGTATCCTACCTTCAGAATGTGGTCAGTCATTAGGTCTCTACAACTTCCTGCTCCTAGCAGGTATATGCAAAATTTAATTCCCTGCCATGTTCTCTGTTCTTTCTCTTCCATCCATACGCTGCTGCATCATCGTTTATGTATCCTACTTTCAGAATGTGGTCCGATCGTGGGTCTCCACAACTTCCTGCTCCTAGCAGGTGTATGCAAAAATTTAATTCCTGCCATGTTCTCTGTTCTTTCTCTTCCATCCACACGCTGCTGCATCATCATTTATGTATCCTACCTTCAGAATGTGGTCCGATCGTGGGTCTCTACAACTTCCTGCTCCTAGCAGGTGTATGCAAATTTAATTCCCTGCCATGTTCTCTGTTCTTTCTCTTCCATCTATACGCTGCTGCATCATCATTTATGTATCTACCTTCAGAATGTGGTCCGATCGTGGGTCTCTACAACTTCCTGCTCCTAGCAGGTATATGCAAAATTTAATTCCCTGCCATGTTCTCTGTTCTTTCTCTTCCATCCATACGCTGCTGCATCATCGTTTATGTATCCTACTTTCAGAATGTGGTCCGATCGTGGGTCTCCACAACTTCCTGCTCTAGCGAATTGTATGCAAAATTTAATTCCCTGCCATGTTCTCTGTTCTTTCTCTTCCATCCATACGCTGCTGCATCATCATTTATGTATCCTACCTTCAGAATGTGGTCCGATCGTGGGTCTCTACAACTTCCTGCTCCTAGCAGGTGTATGCAAAATTTAATTCCCTGCCATGTTCTCTGTTCTTTTTCTCTTCCATCTATACGCTGCTGCATCATCATTTATGTATCCTACCTTCAGAATGTGGTCCGATCGTGGGTCTCTACAACTTCCTGCTCCTAGCAGGTATATGCAAATTTAATTCCCTGCCATGTTCTCTGTTCTTTCTCTTCCATCTATACGCTGCTGCATCATCATTTATGTATCCTACCTTCAGAATGTGGTCCGATCGTGGGTCTCCACAACTTCCTGCTCTAGCAGACAGCATGCAAAATTTAATTCCCTGCCATGTTCTCTGTTCTTTCTCCTCCATCCATACGCTGCTGCATCATCATTTATGTATCCTACCTTCCAGAATGTGGTCCGATCGTGGGTCTCTACAACTTCCTGCTCCTAGCAGGTATATGCAAAATTTAATTCCCTGCCATGTTCTCTGTTCTTTCTCTTCCATCTATACGCTGCTGCATCATCATTTATGTATCCTACCTTCAGAATGTGGTCCGATCGTGGGTCTCCACAGCTTCCTGCTCCTAGCAGGTGTATGCAAAATTTAATTCCCTGCCATGTTCTCTGTTCTTTCTCTTCCATCCATACGCTGCTGCATCATCATTTATGTATCCTACCTTCAGAATGTGGTCCGATCGTGGGTCTCTACAACTTCCTGCTCCTAGCAGGTGTATACAAATTTAATTCCCTGCCATGTTCTCTGTTCTTTCTCTTCCCATCTATACGCTGCTGCATCATCATTTATGTATCCACCTTCAGAATGTGGTCCGATCGTGGGTCTCTACAGCTTCCTGCTCCTAGCAGGTATACTTCATTAATTCCCTGCCATGTTCTCTGTTCTTTCTCTTCCATCTATACGCTGCTGCATCATCATTTATGTATCCTACCTTCAGAATGTGGTCCGATCGTGGGTCTCCACAACTTCCTGCTCCTAGCAGGTGTATACAAAATTTAATTCCCTGCCATGTTCTCTGTTCTTTCTCTTCCATCCATATGCTGCATCATCATTTATGTATCCTACTTCAGAATGTGGTCCGATCGTAGGTCTCTACAACTTCCTGCTCCTAGCAGGTGTATGCAAAATTTAATTCCCTGCCATGTTCTCTGTTCTTTTCTCTTCCATCTATACGCTGCTGCATCATCATTTATGTATCCTACTTTCAGAATGTGGTCCGATCGTGGGTCTCCACAACTTCCTGCTCCTAGCAGGTATATGCAAAATTTAATTCCTGCCATGTTCTCTGTTCTTTCTCTTCCATCTATACGCTGCTGCATCATCATTTATGTATCCTACCTTCAGAATGTGGTCCGATCGTGGGTCTCCACACTTCTGCTCCTAGCAGGTGTATACAGAATTTAATTCCCTGCCATGTTCTCTGTTCTTTCTCCTCCATCCATACGCTGCTGCATCATCATTTATGTATCCTACCTTCAGAATGTGGTCCGATCGTGTAGGTCTCTACAACTTCCTGCTCCTAGCAGGTATATGCAAATTTAATTCCCTGCCATGTTCTCTGTTCTTTCTCTTCCATCCATACGCTGCTGCATCATCATTTATGTATCCTACCTTCAGAATGCCTTGGTCCGATCGTGGGTCTCTACAACTTCCTGCTCCTAGCAGGTGTATACAAATTTAATTCCCTGCCATGTTCTCTGTTCTTTCTCTTCCATCTATACGCTGCTGCATCATCATTTATGTATCCTACCTTCAGAATGTGGTCCGATCGTGGGTCTCTACAACTTCCTGCTCCTAGCAGGCCTTATTAGGTAATTCCCTGCCATGTTCTCTGTTCTTTCTCTTCCATCTATACGCTGCTGCATCATCATTTATGTATCCTACCTTCAGAATGTGGTCCGATCGTGGGTCTCCACAACTTCCTGCTCCTAGCAGGTGTATGCAAATTTAATTCCCTGCCATGTTCTCTGTTCTTTCTCCTCCATCCATACGCTGCATCATCATTTATGTATCCTACCTTCAGAATGTGGTCGATCGTGGATCTCTACAACTTCCTGCTCCTAGCAGGTATATGCAAAATTTAATTCCCTGCCATGTTCTCTGTTCTTCTCTTCCATCTACGCTGCTGCATCATCATTTGTATCCTACCTTCAGAATGTGGTCCGATCGTGGGTCTCCACAACTTCCTGCTCCTAGCAGGTGTATGCAAGGCTGAATTCCTGCCATGTTCTCTGTTCTTTCTCTTCCATCCTTACGCTGCTGCATCATCATTTATGTATCCTACCTTCAGAATGTGGTCCGATCGTGGGTCTCTACAACTTCCTGCTCCTAGCAGGTGTATGCAAAATTTAATTCCCTGCCATGTTCTCTGCTTCTTTCTCTTCCATCTATACGCTGCTGCATCATCATTTATGTATCCTACCTTCAGAATGTGGTCCGATCGTGGGTCTCTACAACTTCCTGCTCCTAGCAGGTGTGGCTAAAATTTAATTCCCTGCCATGTTCTCTGTTCTTTCTTCCATCCATACGCTGCTGCATCATAATTTCATGTATCCTACCTTCAGAATGTGGTCCGATCGTGGGTCTCTACAACTTCCTGCTCTAGCAGGTGTATGCAAAATTTAATTCCCTGCATGTTCTCTGTTCTTTCTCTTCCATTCATACGCTGCTGCATCATCATTTATGTATCCTACCTTCAGAATGTGGTCCGATCGTGGGTCTCTACAGCTTCCTGCTCTGAACTGTGTCACAAAATTTAATTCCCTGCCATTCTCTGGTATTTCTCTTCCATCCATACGCTGCATCATCGTTTATGTATCCTACTTTCAGAATGTGGTCCGATCGTGGGTCTCCACAACTTCCTGCTCCTAGCAGGTGTATGCAAAATTTAATTCCCTGCCATGTTCTCTGTTCTTTCTCTTCCATCCATACGCTGCTGCATCATCGACTTTATGTATCCTACCTTCAGAATGTGGTCCGATCGTGGTCTCTACAACTTCCTGCTCCTAGCAGGTATATGCAAAATTTAATTCCCTGCCATGTTCTCTGTTCTTTCTCTTCCATCCATACGCTGCTGTCTTTGCATCGTTTATGTATCCTACTTTCAGAATGTGGTCCGATGTGGGTCTCCACAACTTCCTGCTCCTAGCAGGTGTATGCAAAGAATTTAATTCCCTGCCATGTTCTCTGTTCTTTCTCTTCCATCCATACGCTGCTGCATCATCATTTATGTATCCTACCTTCAGAATGTGGTCCGATCGTGGGTCTCTACAACTTCCTGCTCCTAGCAGGCTGTATACAAAATTTAATTCCCTGCCATGTTCTCTGTTCTTTCTCTTCCATCTATACGCTGCTGCATCATCATTTATGTATCCTACCTTCAGAATGTGGTCCGATCGTGGGTCTCTACAACTTCCTGCTCCTAGCAGGTATATACAAAATTTAATTCCCTGCCATGTTCTCTGTTCTTTCTCTTCCATCTATACGCTGCTGCATCATCATTTATGTATCCTACCTTCCAGAATGTGGTCCGATCGTGGGTCTCCACAACTTCCTGCTCTAACGAGTGTATGCACCATTCAATTCCTGCCATGTTCTCTGTTCTTTCTCCTCCATCCATACGCTGCTGCATCATCATTTATGTATCCTACCTTCAGAATGTGGTCCGATCCGTGGGTCTCTACAACTTCCTGCTCCTAGCAGGTATATGCAAATTTAATTCCCTGCCATGTTCTCTGTTCTTTCTCTTCCATCTATACGCTGCTGCATCATCATTTATGTATCCTACCTTCAGAATGTGGTCCGATCGTGGGTCTCCACAACTTCCTGCTCCTAGCAGGTGTATGCAAAATTTAATTCCCTGCCATGTTCTCTGTTCTTTCTCTTCCATCCATACGCTGCTGCATCATCATTGCTTGTATCCTACCTTCAGAATGTGGTCCGATCATTGGGTCTCTACAACTTCCTGCTCCTAGCAGGTGTATGCAAAATTTAATTCCCTGCCATGTTCTCTGTTCTTTCTCTTCCATCTATACGCTGCTGCATCATCATTTATGTATCCTACCTTCAGAATGTGGTCCGATCGTGGGTCTCTACAACTTCCTGCTCCTAGCAGGTATATGCAAATTTAATTCCCTGCCATGTTCTCCTTCTTTCTCTTCCATCTATACGCTGCTGCATCATCATTTATGTACTACCTTCCAGAATGTGGTCCGATCATGGGTCTCCACAACTTCCTGCTCCTAGCAGGTGTATGCAAATTTAATTCCCTGCCTGTATTTCTCTGTTCTTTCTCCTCCATCCATACGCTGCTGCATCATCATTTATGTATCCTACCTTCAGAATGTGGTCCGATCGTGGGTCTCTAGCTTCTGCTCTAGCAGGTATATGCAAATTTTAATTCCCTGCCATGTTCTCTGTTCCTTTCTCTTCCCATCCTATACGCGCTGCATCATCATTTATGTATCCTACCTTCAGATGTGGTCCGATCGTGGGTCTCCACAACTTCCTGCTCCTAGCAGGTGTATGCAAAATTTAATTCCTGCCATGTTCTCTGTTCTTTCTCTTCCATCCATACGCTGCTGCATCATCATTTATGTATCCTACCTTCAGAATGTGGTCCGATCGTGGGTCTCACAACTTCCTGCTCCTAGCAGACATATGCAAATTTAATTCCCTGCCATGTTCTCTGTTCTTTCTCTTCCATCTATACGCTGCTGCATCATCATTTATGTATCCTACCTTCAGAATGTGGTCCGATCGTGGGTCTCCACAACTTCCTGCTCCTAGCAGGTATATGCAAATTTAATTCCCTGCCATGTTCTCTGTTCTTTCTCTTCCATCTATACGCTGCTGCATCATCATTTATGTATCCTACCTTCAGAATATGGTCCGATCGTGGGTCTCTACAACTTCCTGCTCCTAGCAGGTATATGCAAAATTTAATTCCCTGCCATGTTCTCTGTTCTTTCTCTTCCATCTATACGCTGCTGCATCATCATTTATGTATCCTACCTTCAGAATGTGGTCCGATCGTGGGTCTCCACAACTTCCTGCTCCTAGCAGGTATATGCAAAATTTAATTCCCTGCCATGTTCTCTGTTCTTTCTCTTCCATCCATACGCTGCTGCATCATCATTTATGTATCCTACCTTCAGAATGTGGTCCGATCGTGGGTCTCCACAACTTCCTGCTCCTAGCAGGTATATGCAAAATTTAATTCCCTACCATGTTCTCTGTTCTTTCTCTTCCATCTATACGCTGCTGCATCATCATTTATGTATCCTACCTTCAGAATGTGGTCCGATCGTGGGTCTCCACAACTTCCTGCTCCTAGCAGGTATATGCAAAATTTAATTCCCTGCCATGTTCTCTGTTCTTTCTCTTCCATCTATACGCTGCTGCATCATCATTTATGTATCCTACCTTCAGAATGTGGTCCGATCGTGGGTCTCCACAACTTCCTGCTCCTAGCAGATGTATGCAAAATTTAATTCCCTGCCATGTTCTCTGTTCTTTCTCTTCCATCCATGTGCGGCCACATTTTTTATTTACTGAACTTTTCAGTACGTACCCGAATATAGATCTCCACTACTTCCTGCACATTGCGGTTTTAAGCAAAATTTGATTCCTCGCCATTCATCTCAGTCTTTTTCATGTACCGTTCCCTTCATAATACGGACGATCGTTGCCCTCCACTTTTCCCTGCACCTTGTAGTTCTCAGTAAGAACAGACGGAATAAGAAATCAGAGAACCGAGTTCGAATTCCACTTGAATCCGTTGCATTTATTTACGCGCAAATACCCTTTAAAAGTTATTAATTCATTGATTCTCCCTCCAGCTATGGGTTAAATAGCAGGAGAGATTCTATTTGCCTTGCTTCACAACCAATATCCCGCAGAAAGTAATAGCAACTTACTTAAATCTTCTACATAGTAAGTCATGTCTCTTTTGAGACATGATCGCCTAAAAGTGGATCACTTATGGCACTTAACTGACTGAGAAAAATATGAAAACTGATTCCTTCAGAACATGGGCGGTCATGAATCTCCACAACTTTCTATCCCTTGTAGCTTTAAGGAACGTTTGATATCTCTCTGTCTTTGTTCTGCCATCCATACGCTGCCACATCTTCGATTATGTTGAGTACCTTCAGAATGTAGACGACTATGGATCTCCACAACTTCCTACAACTTGTAGCTCTTAGCAAACTTTGATTTCTGCTTGTAAGCGAAATCTGGAAGTCGACAATGGTTGCGCTTATACGTAGAGGCAATGGAACTAGGGTTTAAACGCATTAGACCTGTTCGAACTGATCAAAGATTATGCATACCTTCCCAGAAACTAAATAAAGTCTGCTCGGCATCAGTTAGTGATAAACGCTTGGGCGATCATGTCTCGAAATAGACGTGACTGACTGGACAGAAGAATATCCTGCAGTAGGTTGCCATTGCTTTCTGCGGTAGACTGGTTGCCAGCCAAGGCTATAGAGCCCAATCTGTCCTGTTATTTAACCCATAACTGGAAGAAATAGATGGATTAATACCTTTCCCAAGGGTATTTACGCGTAAGCGAATTCAACTGGAATTCGAACTCGGCTCTCCAATTTCTCGTTCCGAGCCGATATCCACTGCACCACATCAGCAGTTCCCGTATAAACAGGTGAGTTCTCAATGTAATTAACAAACAAAATATGACTGAGCTGGTGTCTGAAACAGGGATTGGTTAATTGCACTAGTAAAATAATGTGATCGAAAAACAGTAGGCCGACCTTATATATATATATATATATATATATATATATATGTGTATATATGTGTGTGTGTGTGTGTGTGTGTGTGTGTGTGTGTGTCTTTTTTAATCTTATCCGTGCTATAAGATATACCCAGGTAATTCATACCCTGTTAGAACTCTAAACGCACCTTCAAGCCTACCCACCTAAATTTCGACAAGCGTTACCATCGGACCACCCTCTACGAGTGTGTTTGTGAGTGTCTGTGTGTATCAAGTTTAAGTATAGAGCGATGTGCCTGTTACTTATGTCATTAAATGTTTTAAGATCTCGTTAGCCATAATTCTTTCCCTTTGAAGTCGGGCGTTCGGTCGAATTGCTGGCGGCACTATTCGCCGGTCTACGCTTTTAAATCCCCGAATCGCTGGAGGTGCGAGCTGCCGAATGAGTATGTCCGCTGAAGGCGAAGTATTAAAAAGAACAAAGAAGAAATGGGAAAAGAGGTGGGGATGAAAGGAGTTAGAGAACCTCATACAGACGCCTGGGACATTGTAAGGTAAGGGAAGAAAAGTCGGTGTGTGAAGAGGCAAAAAAACAGAAAGAACAAAGGGAAAAAGTAAGAGAAAACTGATGATGAGTAAAAGTACACATACATACGCAAATATATATATATATTAAAAAAGGATTAATTCAAAGATGTTGAATGGCCATTTCGATATGAAGATCCCCACGAGGGACGACACATCACCTCAGCAACAGAAAAAACCTTTCAGAAACTCTGAAATTCTTTTTTAATATATATTTGCTCTGTAATATTTTATTACATGGAGCTCTCTTCCTGTATCATTTTTTAATATTAAAATAAATTTTTAATATTAATTAGGATCGGTTTTTTGGAATTTACCTTCCTGCTTTTTTCCCTTGGATTGAAGTATCTGAATTAAAATATATATATATATATATATATATATATATATATATATATATATATATGAAAGATATATAACGCTCTCTTTCTATCTCATTCTCTCTTTATATACCTCCACTAAATCGCCAAAAAAAAAACAAAAAAAAAACAGTATAGTAGGAATAAAAAAAAGTCCAAAACTTAATAAAAAAAACTTTTTCTATAAAAATGTATACATTATTATGAAGATGAAAAATCAATTTTTAATTATTTAAAAAAAAATTGAATCCCTTCTAACATTTTTGATATTTTGTCAGAAAATTTTGTTTTGATTTGAGTCAGAGGGTAACCAAAACGTTACGACTGTTTACAATGGAAAACATAACAACATTTACTTTTTTTCAGTGACAAACATTAATTTGGATATTCTCGCAAAAATCAAATAATTGTCGGATCTTAATGAAACTTTCAGTACTCATTAACAAATGAATGAAATTATTTTTGAAATTATTACTTTTTTTAAATTTTGGTAAAAATATTTTTTACATCTGTTACCCCCCTCCACGTAAATCCAGGAAATTTTAATAAATTTTAATTGGTCGGCAACCCTTTTTTCTTATTAGTTAAGCGCAGGACTCATTGGGAAATATAAATCATCTATCTTTTTATTTTAAATTTTACAACACTGTCCTAAAATCTGCTCCGAAGAGTAAAATAAAAAATGCAATAAATCTCTGATATAATTTAATTTGATAAGCTTTTAATCGCTTAAAAAAAAAATAAAAGACATTATAATCTGAAAAAAAAAATTTTTCAATTATTAATAAAATTTTAAAAGAATTATTTTCATTTTTTATTATAATAATTTATAAAGTTTTAGTTAAGAATTGATGATTATACTGTCTATCAAAAATTGAAAAGTTTAATAAAAATCTTTATACACGCGTATTTTTAAAAAATTTTGAACTTTTTTGTGCATTTGATTTTTTTGTATGGTAATTTCTAGGTGCAAATTAAAACGTCAGAGTTTCCTCCCTTACTCGAAAGAAAATGACTATAGTTTTGTCCCTTATGAACGCCATACATTTTTTATTTCTACTCAAGTACTTTTTTACAACGCATACAGGTCAAAAAGTTCAAATTTGTGATTAAGAAATAGTTTTATTGTAAATTTCATGTTATAAATAAGTAATAATTGTGTAAATAAGATTAAATTAACATAACTTTTACTAATTTTCCAAAAATAATGTGTCACAGATGTATATTTTATTTTTGGAAGATTTTTAAAACCGAAAATTAACTTTTGTTTACAAAAATGTGTCGATCGCTCAAAAATGTGATTAAATTAAAAGATATGAGGAGGGAATGACAAGAAAAAAGAAAACGACAGGAAGAGACTATAAAGGGTGAGATGTATAAATTGTCATTTAAATTATGCAAAAGTAACACTCACATTTTATCAAATAACTTGAAATGCTAAAGAGTAAATTTATTTAATAAAATCATCATTAGCTTGAACCACGACCTCCAGACGAATTTGAAATCTCCTGCATCTCTTCTGGACAGTCTCCTTGTTTAAGTTGGTCAATACTGCCATAATCATTGTTTTTAGTTCATCTTTGGTGTTACAAAGATTTTGGTGGGTGGAGATCTCGCTAAACTGTGCCCTACACATAATAATCAAGCGAGTTGCAGTCTGGATTGTTAGGTGGTTAGATAAAAGGGGTGATGTGGTCACAGAAATTGCCTGGATATCATGACTAGGTTCTCCTGCTTGTGTGGCATGGTACAGAGTCCTGTTTCTAGATATGGTGTCTTCCAGAAACCACCCTCTTCCAGAAACCACCCTCCTGAGAGGGCAACGCGACGTCATCAAGGAACTTGATGTAGGCCTCCATATTGCGTCTGAAGTCTTTTAGGAAAATAAATAGAGTTATAATATCGCTATCATTAATGATCACTCCAAACACATTCGTAATCACCATAACACTCATGCAACTCTTTTCTAATCATGTGCGCCGTTCTCAGATTGACACCCACACACACTGAATTGTTCATACTGGAGCATCCGGCATGAATGCCAAGCAGCAGGCCTTTTCTAAATTTCTGGCAGATTAAAATGAGTCTGGTGCATTTTTTTTCTTCACAGAGAATGCCCAGCTGACAAAACTATAAAAAGCAGTCGACAAAATCATGAACAAACAATGCACATGTGCGAAATTAAAAATATAAAATGGCGATAATTTAACAATCGCACCCTGCATAAAAAGAAAGTGAAAGGTTGGAAAAGAAAGAAAGAAAAAAGAAAGAGACAGAAAGAATAAAGAAATACAGAGACAGAAAGAGTGAAAGAAAGAAAGAAAGAAAGAAAGAAAGAAAGAAAGAGAAAGATAGCGTGAAGAAAGAGACAGAGTGAAGAGAGAGTGAAAGAAAGAGACAGAAAGAGTAAAGAAAGAAAGAGAAAGAAATAGTGAAGAAAGAAAGAGACAAAAAGGTGAAGAAAGAAAGAAAGAAAGAAACAGAAAGAGTGAAGAAAAAAAGAGATAGAAATAGTGAAGAAAGAAAGAGACAGAAAAAATAAAGAAATAAAAAATCAAAAAGTGAAGGAAGAAAGAAAGAAAGAGACAAAAAGAGTGAAGAAAGAAAGAAAGGAAGAAAGAAAGAAAGAAAGAGACAGAAGGAGTGAAAACAGAAAAAATATGGATTTGAAATAGAATTACATAATAATGAAATTAAAATATATCTTTCTTAAGAAAAGAGGTTTTCCATTCCTGTCTACACTACCTGATGAGACATTGTAGTTTCAATGTCCAAAGAAATGTACGATTTGTAGTGGATAAAATCTTTTTACATGTTCTAAAATATAATTTATAATAAAGAGAGAGAGAGAGAAAGAGATAGAGGGGGAAAGAGAGAGAGGGAGTGTGGAGAAGAGAGAAAGTAATGAAAAAATCTAGACATTAAAATTAATAGAATTAGCTAGAAAAAGAAAGTTTGAATTTGAGTTTGATTTAATGGCATATCAACACGTCTGTGGGTTATTTAATAGAAAAAGGTAGGGTTTTAAAGTATTTTTGAGTTTGGTTTAATGGCATATCCAAATTAAGGCACTTTTTTAGTTTGGTTTAACAGCATATTAACCTCTGTGGCCAAAAAAGTGGGGTTGTAAGATATTTTTTTAAATGTTCGGTTATATTGAGGTTTATTTAGTCAGATTTTAATGAAAAATTTTTGTTATTATTCTTTTTATTTTAGAAAATGTCTTCTAATTTTGCATTCAAAAATATTTTGCTGAGAATAATTTTTTCCTTTAAAAATATTTTATGGTAATTTTTATTTAAAAATGTATTGTTGGTAATATTTTTCCTTAAAAATGTATGTTTTCTTCTATATGAGTCTATTTTTTTTGTATATATTTCTATAAAAGTGTATTTTTATAATTTCATAGTGTTTGACCTCAGTTTGGGAGTTAACTATTTGCTCAGAGCTGGGACCGTAACAATATGCTACCACTCCGGGTCTTGGTTGACCTTGAAACAAGCACAATTAATTCGTGGTTCTATGCTTCTCACAACCTCCCAATCAGAGGCCTTGCTGTCGGTTTACCATCATGCCCAGGACAGGACGTAGTAAAAGAATGTGGGTGGAAGGGTTTTCGGTAGCTAATGATTTAAAGAAATAAAAATATAATACCCACAAGTATATTACAAAGATTTTTGTGTATATAAAATGTGTGGGATCTTGGGTGTTTTGTTTTGTTTGTATTTGTTTCCTCGAAAATGCTCAGTAAAAAATATCATGATGTCATTTCCGACCTTAGGTTTCTGGTTGGTACCCGGAAAGAAATGTGCATACAACAGAAATCAAAGAAATAAGATCCATCATCCAAAGGCTGATGTAGACCGTCTATACATACCCCGTAAAGAAGGTGGAAGAGGATTTATTCAGCTAGAATTGTCATACAAGACAACAACTATTGGCTTACTAACATACATAGAAACAACAAAGGATTGGATGATACAATTAGTAAGGCAACATGAAGAAAGAAAGAAAAAATATTCAATAATTAAAGAAGGCAGTAAATACAAACAAGAATTACAGTTAGTAGATTCTGTAGAAAAGCAAAACAGTAGCCAAGAACCAACTATTGCGGCAAAAAATATGAAAATGAAAGCCAAAGATAAAGCTCTTGAAAAGATGAAACAGCGCTGGCAAGACAAACCTCTGCATGGCCAATATCCAGTACGTGCCAATAAATCCAATGTTGACAAAGTTAATACTCATCGATGGTTACGTGCATCTGGATTAAAGTCTGAAACTGAAGGATTTATACTTGCAGCACAAGACCAAAGTCTTTTCACGAGAAACTTTCAGGCAAATATTATGCATAATATTATGGATCCAAAATGCAGGTTTTGTGATAAACACCAAGAAACAATAGACCACCTAATCTCAGGCTGTTCTGTGCTTGCTCCAAACGAATATAAAAATCGCCACGATAGAGTTGGGCAATATTTACATTGGGCAATGTGCAAACATTATGGAAAAGCTGTAAACAAACACTGGTATGAACATCATCCAGCACCGGTTACAGAAATAGAAGATGTAACCATTCTATGGGATTACACCATCTACACAGACAGAAAAATTGAAGCAAACAGGCCAGACATTATTGTTAAAAACCAGAAGGAGAAAATTTGTCTATTAATTGATATGGCTTGTCCAGCGGATTGTAACATAGCAATCAAGGAATTTGAAAAACTGTCAAAATATAAAGACCTGGAAATTGAAATAGAAAAAATGTGGAAATTGAAAACAAGAGTTGTGCCAGTGATAGTAGGTGCACTTGGAATGATAAAAAATGGAACAAAACAACACATTGAAAGAATCCCTGGAAACCCCAGCTTAAGAGATATACAAAAAATTGTATTATTAAGTACAGCCCACACACTAAGGAAAACGTTATCTATGTAATGCTGGGGATGATAGGGAAGACAGAAAAACATGAAATGGAGTCATAACAACACGCCACTACCTGCCTTAGGTCTCCCCGCAGACTTGGTTGGTAGTGAGACCAATGCAGAAATCGAAATATGATGAAAAATGACATAATAATAACAAACACTGGTATGAACATCATCCAGCACCGGTTACAGAAATAGAAGATGTAACCATTCTATGGGATTACACCATCTACACAGACAGAAAAATTGAAGCAAACAGGCCAGACATTATTGTTAAAAAACCAGAAGGAGAAAACTTGTCTATTAATTGATATGGCTTGTCCAGCGGATTGTAGCATAGCAATCAAGGAATTTGAAAAACTGTCAAAATATAAAGACCTGGAAATTGAAATAGAAAAAATGTGGAAATTGAAAACAAGAGTTGTGCCAGTGATAGTAGGTGCACTTGGAATGATAAAAAATGGAACAAAACAACACATTGAAAGAATCCCTGGAAACCCCAGCTTCAGAGATATACAAAAAATTGTCTTATTAAGTACAGCCCACACACTAAGGAAAACTTTATCTATGTAATGCTGGGGATGATAGGGAAGACAGAAAAACATGAAATGGAGTCATAACAACACGCCACTACCTGCCTTAGGTCTCCCCGCATACTTGGTTGGTAGTGAGACCAATGCAGAAATCGAAATATGATGAAAAATGACATAATAATAATAATAATAATAATAAGAAGAAGAAGAAGAAGAAGGATGAGGAGGAAAATAGAAGAAATAAAATGCAAAGGAGGAATGGAGAAGAAGATGGAAGAGAAGTACAAGGAGGACGGGAGAAGAAGAAGAAAAAAAAGAAGAAGAAGAATGAGCAGGATGATAATAATAATAAGAAGAAGAAGAAAAAGAAGAACAAAGAGGAGTAAAGGAGGAGGAAAATAAGGAGGAGGAAAAGAGAAGAAGGAAAAAGAGGAGGAGGAACGGAGAAGAAGAAGATGGAAAAGGAAGATAAGAAGGAGGAGGAGAGAATAAGAACGATGAGGGGGAGGGGAATGACAAGAAGAAGAAGAAGAAGAATAAAGAACAACAACAAATGCAATATCGCAAACAATATGGAGTCAATAATAGAACGGCAATATAAACACGGGTTGCGGGTGAATAGACATAGATTTAAATGTAACCACACAGAGATTTCGAAAACAAAAAGTAAGATAAAGAAAATGATGATGCTTGATTTCATGTAATTTTGTTGGGGCGACGATATGTCAACAAAGGACATCCGGTGTCGAGCGAACACTTACGATTAATCAGTTTCTATCAGGACATAAGAAAGGAGTGTGCTAAACACTGAAGAGGCAAACTTAACACATGTAAACATCTTGCTTTCTCCTACTAAAGTACAACCAGTGCATTTCCCGTCTTAGTGCCTTGACTTCATTTCTAAATCTGTCATGAACCTTCCGTTGGCAATAAAGCAAGTAAATATGTCTGCATAAGAAGTAATTTTATTAAGACCAGACATAAACGAATTCACGGAAAATTCGGATATAGCCCAGCAACACATTTTGCAATATTATTCCATTCGAAAATCAGTCAGTCAGTTAAGTGCCATACGTGATACACGCTTGGGCAATCATGTCTCGACAGAGACATGACTGACTGGGTAGAAGATTATCCCGCAGTAGGTTGCCATTGCTTTCTGCGGTAGACTGGTTGCCGACCAAGGCTACAGAACCTAATCTGTCCTTTTATTTAACCCATAACTGGAAGGAATAGGAAGATTAATACCTTTCCCAAGGGTATTTGCGCGTAAGTGAATACAATGAATTCAGCTTGAATTCGAACTCGGCTCCCCGATTTCTCGTTCGGAGCCGATATCGAATGCACCACAACGCACATCCCATTCGAAAGTACCTGGCTAGAAGCCTCGTTTGACACGCGTTCATATATAAATGAGTAATTTATAAATTAAAGTTTAACGCTTAATAATGTGATATTTTTTCATTCCTCTTCTTTACTTGTACTTTTAAAATCTACAGTCGCCATGTTACAACAGCCTGGTGAGCTAAATTGCTGGCAATTGCTCATCGTTACAGCAAAGAGTTTAAAAGCGATTGCTCAATTAACGGCATTTTTTGAGTTTGTAGGTTATTTAATGCCAAAAAGGTGGGATTTTAAGGTATTTTTTTTAGTTTGGTTTAACGGCATATCTAAATTTTCAGCATTTTTTTTAGTTTGGTTTTACGACATATCAACACCTCTGTGGGTTGTTTAATGCCAAAAAGGTGGGGGTTTAAGGTACTTTTTTAGTTTCGTTTAACGGCATATCAACACCTCTGTGGGTTATTTAATGCCAAAAATGTAGGGCTGTACGATATTTTTTAAACGTTCGCTTATATTGAGAAGAATAATTTAGTCAGATTTTAATGAAAAACTTTCGTTTTTATTTTTTTTATTTTAGAAAATGTCTTCTATTTTTTTATTCAAAAATGTTTTGCTGAGAATAATTTTTTTAAGAACCTTCCCTTGGTAATAAAGCAAGTAAAAATGTATGATATGTCTGCATAAAAAGCAATTTTATGAATATATATAGCTCAGCATGTAAAAAAAAAACACACATTTTGCAATATTATTCCATACTAAAGCACCTGGCTAGAAGCGTTGTTTAACACGCATTCATATATAAATGAGTAAGTTATAAAGTTCAACGCTTAATAATGTGATTTTTTTTAGTCCTATCCTTTCTTCTTCTATGTGCCCTGTCCCTTTAGGACGTAGGCGATCATGGCCTTCCACGTTTCCCTATCCCTGGTGGCTCTGAGCACGCCTTCTTCTATTACACCGTGCAATCCTCGTTCTGACCTCCACCTGATTAGGTCCTTCAAATATGTTATCCGTTGCTTTCCCCTGTCTCTTTTTCTCTCTATCTGGCCTGTTAGTACCAGGTTCTCCAAGCCCTCCTTCCTCATTGCGTGTCCCAGGAACTTCAGCTGTCTCTTCCTGATGCTCAATATTAATTTCCTTTTTCCTTCCATCATTTCCAAGACCTCATCATTGCTCACATGTTCGATCCATGATATTCGCAGCATTCAATATGTTAAACCACATTTCAGTTGCTTCAAGTTTTTCCTTCATCTTTGATAGTATTGTGCAGCATTCACTGCCATATTGAAGGACGGACAGCACGTAGCAATCCAGTACTCTCTTCCTAGTTTCTAGCGAAATTGTCCTGTTTCTTAATACCTTGCTCAACTTCTGGAATCTTTCCTTCGCCATGCCAATTCGCCTTCGGATCTCTGTGTCGCACTTTCCGTCTTCTGTTATCCTTTACGTACTTTTAAAATCTACAGTTGCCATGTTACATCGGCCCGCTGAGCTAAATATCTAGCTATTGCTCATCGTTACAGCAAAGAGATTAAAAGCATTTGCACGGTCCTGTAGATGAGTTTGAGTTTGAATTTTGTTTAACGGCATTTCACCCACTTTAGGTTATTTAATGCCAAAAAGGTAGTGTGTTAAGTTTTTTTTTAATGTTCGGTTATAGTGAGAAGGTTGATTTAATCAGATTTTGATAATGTTTTTTTTTTATAAAACTGAAGACGTCTTCTATTTTTGTATTCAAAATGTATTGCTGGTAATAATATTTTTCTTTTGAAAATGTATTTTTGGTAATATTTATCCTTTGAAAATGTATATATTTCTATAAAAGTGTATTTTTATACTTACACAGTATTTTGAGCCCAGTTTGGGGTTTAATTATTTTCCAATAGCTGGGACCCTAACAGGTGCTACCACTCCGGGTCAGGGTAGACCTGGGAATAACAGTAATTAAGAGGTTGTTCCATGTCTACCTGAGGCAATTTACCGTTCTACTCAAGACTTTGTAGATGATAAATTATTTTTTATTCTACAATTCTTTTTCCGCAAACGAAAGTCACACTCCTATTTCTACTTAAAATCATGAACAAACAATGCACATGTGCGAAATTAAAAATATAAAATGGCGATAATTTAACAATCGCACCCTGCATAAAAAGAAAGTGAAAGGTTGGAAAAGAAAGAAAGAAAGAAAGAAAAAAGAAAGAGACAGAAAGAATAAAGAAATACAGAGACAGAAAGAGTGAAGTAAGAAAGAAAGAAAGAAAGAGAAAGATAGCGTGAAGAAAGAGACAGAGTGAAGAGAGAGTGAAAGAAAGAGACAGAAAGAGTAAAGAAAGAAAGAGAAAGAAATAGTGAAGAAAGAAAGAGACAAAAAGGTGAAGAAAGAAAGAAAGAAAGAAACAGAAAGAGTGAAGAAAGAAAGAGATAGAGTAAAGAGAGAGTGAAAGAAAGAGACAGAAAGAGTAAAGAAAGAAAGAGAAAGAAATAGTGAAGAAAGAAAGAGACAAAAAGGTGAAGAAAGAAAGAAAGAAACAGAAAGAGTGAAAGAAAAAGCGATAGAAATAGTGAAGAAAGAAAGAGACAAAAAGAGTGAAGAAAGAAAGAAAGAAAGAGTGAAGAAAGAAAGAGACAGGAAAAATAAAGAAATAAAGAATCAAACTTAACTTAAATATAAAATATTATGACGATCTTTTTCCCCTTGTTCCAGTTGTTGAGACCTTTGGGACCCGTACACAATGGGGCGCCACGTTTGTATTAAATTAGGAAGAAGGGAGTTTCATTTTGAGAGCCTCTTCTTTATGGCCGTTGCGAAATCATTCTCTTCAAGTCCAAAGTCAACAATGATCAATTCTACATATATTCATATAGACAAACTCTTCTACTTCCCATCAGTATGGGTGATGCTAGTCTCCTCAGCCTCACTTTCACGTCCGACCTCAGGTGGAACGACTACATCGAGTCAATAGTTAAATCTACTGCCAAGAAGTCCGGGTCACTGTTTAGGGTCAGGAAGTTTTTCTCGTCATCTTGTACATATAGAAATCTATCATTCGTCGGTGCATTGAATACTGTTGCCATATCTAGTCGGGCGCTTCTGCTATTCATCTCGGGGTGCTCGACAAAATTTAAAGGAGGATCTGCAATATAATAGATCCCGATTTGGCAGCACTACCTCAACCATTTTCTCACCGACGGGACATGGTTTCCCTAAATTCTTTCTACAAATATGGTAGACTCGCGCTACAGATCCACAAACAAGAACTGTACAAGACAAATAAACAAACATTCATTTGAAGACTTTCAATAGCAGCAACAACTAAAATGAATATCACGTGTAACATGAAAATAAAATATAATAAATATATAAATCGTGATTATATAAAATATAATCACGATGTTTTCCTTCTACCTTACCTCAGACAGAAAGTTAAGAAGGAAACAGTGCTTTAGAAGACCATAACGACTACCAAACTTGAGAATCTTATTTCCCAGAAATATGATTTCAAGAGAAATATTTTATAAATTCCAACCGACAGCAGTACTGGCTGTTCAGTCAATGAATACCAAATGCTTCCTCATAAGGAAACAGTTAATATTACCACTACGATTCTTATTCAGTAGTCCTCTAACTTGAATGGCTGTTGAGCCTTCTATTGGGTAAACAAGACTGAAAACGGGTATTTATGCAGTAGAACAGATATGGCTAACGAATTCAGACTGTAGGTAAATAGAGTTGCGCACTGGAATAATTTTATATAGGAAGAAAGACTCGATTCCGACACGTGTGGTTGAACAAAGATCTTTATCTTTTATTATTATTTAACCCCAAGCAAGCATTGATGTGCATGGGGCTGCGTAAAAGAGTTAAAGTTTTAGGCAGGAGGAGATCGAAGAGAAAGGCTTACCAACTACAGTGGGTGAAAGAGAAAAGGCAAGAGAAGGATGTGAACACAGGAGTGAAGATATTTGCGAAGGTAGAGAGAAAGGAAAAGAACACGGGGTGATGTAGAAAGAGCTGGAGTTAAGTGGATAAGAGGTGGGAATTGACTTTGCATTTAAATTCTTGGAGGTTGTAGCCGTCAGGAAAGCAAGTATATGGAAGGGAGTTCCACAGGCGGGAAGTTCGAGAAAAGAAGCTGGTGGAGTAGAATTGTCGCCTGCATTTGGTTAATCTAACTGTAAAATGGTGGGACCTTGTTGCCAGTCTGGTTGCACGAGTAAATTCTTTTGAAGGGGGCACCAGTGACCTAAGTTCGTATGAGTAGAAGCCATGAAAATATTTATAGAAGAGACAGAGGGAAGCAAACGTAATCGCTGAATGAATTGTGCTACCATAAATATTTAGTATATAGAGCACTCAGAAGTCTGAGCATGTTCTGTGTTGTGCATCGTTCCGGTATTGTGCGTCATTAGATAGATTGTTTCTGGGTGAATTACTAGAGAGAATTATTCCGAAGGCATTATTGTGTATTATTTGAAGGTTTCGTTTAGTACGTTGACTTTACGCGAATATACCTAACTGTTATACGAGGTTCATTCAATAAATAAGGTGAATATTTCGGTATAAGGTATTCCACGGCGGTCATTCAATAAATAAGGTGAATATTTCGGTATATGGACTTCTAATACAGATAGAAGCTTACCTTTTTTAATTTTTTTCCTTTACTTATTTTTCAAAGGGATTTAATTTTTTTTCAGAAGGCAAAAAAAAAACGTTGAGAATTTCGGAGATTAAAAAGATGGCTGACCAAGAAGCATGCTCCAGGATTGAAAATTTATCAAGTTTTTGGTTGCTGAAGGGTGCAAACTAGTTGAAATTCATAGGAGAATGTCAACTGTGTATAGTGCCACATGTTTCAGCCCCAAAAAATGTCTACAAGTGGACTAAATTGTTTAAAGAAGGACGGAGCAGTGTTGAGGATGAAGACAGGCCTTGGAGGCCTACAGAAGTGAGGTCTTCTGAGATGATCGAATCAGTCAATGACCTCATTCATTCTAACAGAAAGGTGACAGTGGAAGACATTGCAAGGACTTTGAGCCTTTCTGTTGGGACAGCACACAAAATTGTCCATGATGACTTTGTCTACTCGAAGACAACGCAAGGCCTCATACAGCAGTCCAAACGGTGCAGACGATCAACGAGCTGGGCTGGGAACTGCTCCTTCATCCCCCTTACAGCGAGACGTTGCCCTTTCAGACTTTCACCTGTTTGGTCCCTTGAAAGCGTTCAAAAGAGGCACGAAGTTTGAAAGTGATGATTAAGTCAAAAGTGCTGTGAGAGATTGGCTGAGACATCAGTCCAAAGATTTTTACGCTGAGGAAATACGGAAGCTTGTGTACAAATGGGAAAGGTGTGTGACACTGCCGGGAGACTATGTTGAAAAAAAAGTAAGTTTCTATCTGTATTAGAAGTCCTTATACCGAAAGATTCACCTTATTTATTGAATGACCCTCGTAGATGTCCTTATACCGAAAGATTTACCTTATTTATTGAATGACCCTCGTAACTCGCTAATAGTTCCGAAAAGTTCCTTTATAATAATGTTACGATTTTTTTTTATAATCATATCGCCCCAAGCAAGTCATTTTACTGCCCACTGTTTTGCAGGGGGTTACATAGGAGGAAAGTTATGAGAAAGAGTGACAAGTTATAGGGGGTGTCAGGAAGTGGGTAGAGAAGGATGAGAATACTGATGAAAGTTGAGTGAACGGAGAAAGGAGCATGAAAGAGAGAGAGAGAGAGAGAGAGAGAGAGAGAGAGAGAGGATGCAGGCTAGTGAGATAGGAGATGACAACTGACTTTACATTTAAATTCTTGGAGATTGTAGCTGTCGGGGAAGCAAAGTAAATAGAAGGGAATTCCACAGGCAGGAAGTGCGAGAAAAGAAGCTGATGGAGTAGAATTTGCGATTACATTTTATTGGTTTCACAGTAAAAGGGTGGGATCTAGTTGCTAATCTTGTGGTACTAGTAAATTCATATATATACATTAACCCTATTTACATTATTCGGACTATTGTCCTCATCTTTGTTGCCATTAGTACGATGTTTCGGCTGTTGTACGCTCCGGCCTTCTTCAGGATTTCAAACCAAACCCTTTATTACAATCACTGGGGTATATCACCCTCATTTCCTGCGCGGAGCCTCTTTTGGTAGTCATGAGTTATCTCCCTCTAACCCTCTAAGTTACTTGCTCACAACTCTTTGGCTCAAGTCGCAGGAACTAACCAACGTCTATATCCACTGGGTCGAAACGTCGTACAAATGGCAACAAAGATGAGGACAACAATCCGAACAATGTAAATAGTGTAAATATTATCCTCATCTCAGAAATATAGACAAATGCGAAATAGATGGCTCCAAAGTGCGGTACTTAAGAACATCTATATAGGATAAATCAGCTGGTGCACCTGCCCACATTCAAAGATTACCCTGAGTTTCAGTCAATGTAGGAGTCGTGGACTAGACAACGCCCTTACTGTCCACATCGCTATTTGCCATGTTTTACTTTAAAAAAAAAAACGGTTTTTATCTTACAGAGCCATTTGAAAAATATAAATGAAAATAAAAGAAAGAAAAATAATTTTTAATACCGCACAATTTACAATCAAATCTCTTAAAGCAAACGCAGATTCCCCCCCCTTCCGCTCGATTTGCATTAAACTCTCGGTTGTTTAACCTCACTCCCTTGCGATCTGCCTGATTTTAATTGTCTACGCTTCCGTACGTTGAGCGAAGAGGATTCTGTTGTGTTCTTTTCTTTTTCTTATGTCGGTGAGCTAAATGCAGCTACGAAATTCGTCCCACAATCTGCTTCACTGATGACAGTGAAAGAACAAAAATCTGCAGTCGTAAGACACGCAAGAAAAAATAAACACCCCGTGCAAAACAATTAACCCACATCCGCGCAAGTTGATTTAACTACTCGTCGCTGGTTCGTTTTGTTATTTCGAAATAAACAACTTAAATTGGCAAACATTAACTGCTAGTTAAAGACTTTCGGTTTGTTATTAGGTTGATGCAAAATTACACAGAGGGATCATCTTCACAATGTTAGCGAAATCTTAAATGTCATATTTAAATTAACTTAACTAATTCGGGACAATGCAGCCAATCAGCTACACAACGTTATATGCAAATTTATTTTGAGAAATTCTAATGCATGCTATAACTTCACTTATAGGTGATCTCATTGTTAATCAAACGTTTTTTTTTTTTTTTAAATTCATTGTTAAATGTGAAATAACATTCATTGGCAATGAGACGGCAAATGTGTATTAATTTAAATATTTGTAGAGAGAATTTCTCGAATATGATCCTTTCTAAAATATTTTATGTAAACAATTAACATATTACGGATATTGTGATGATGCTTTCTTAATTACCCTCGGCAAACTGATTTACCTAAAGTTATTTTTTTATAATCATATCGTCCTAAGCAAGGCATTTTAAAGCCACTTGTGAGCAGGGGGTTACATAAGAGGAAAATTATGAGAACGAGTGACAGGTTATAGGGGGTGTCAGGAAGTGGGTAAGAGAAGGATGAGAATACTGATGGGAGTGGAGTGGACGGAGAAAGGAGCATGAGAGAAAGGATGCAAGTTAGTGAGATAGGAAATGACTATTGACTTTACATTTAAACTCTTGGGGATTGTAAATGGAAGGGAATTCCACAGGCGGGAAGTGCGAGAAAAGAAGCTGTTGGTGTAGAATTTGATTTTATATTTTATTGGTTTCACAGTAAAAGGGTGGGACCTAGTTGCTAATCTTGTTGCTCGAGTAAATTCCTATGTAGGGGGAACCAGTGAGCTGAGTTCATCGGAGCAGAAGCCGTGAAAGTATTTGTAGAAGAGACACAGGGAAGCCACATTGCACCGGTGAGAAAGTGACTGTTTGAGCTGCCAAGTCGGGATCGATCACATGACAGATTCTCCGTTAGATTTTGTCAAAGACCCCTAGGTGAATAGCAGGAGCACCCGACCAGATATGGCAGTAGTATTCAATGCACGGGCTGATTGTGCAGGATGGTTTCAGACGAGAAAAACTTCCTGGCCCTACACAGAGAACTGACCTTCTTAGCAGCGGATTTAGCTATGGATTCTATATAGTACTTCCACTTGAGGTCTGTTGTGAGAGTTAAACCCCGAGGAAGCACAGTGTTTTGCTTTCAAGGAGACTAGCCTGATCCATGCTGTTGTTAATAAAGCAAGGAAAGTCGACTATAAAACAGAATTTATTAAAACAGAATGGAAACAATAATACCTTTCAGGGTGGTTAAACACGCGCCTTCTAGATCGGCTTGTGGTGAAGCATCTTTTTTTCATCACAGTTAATAAAAAAAATAACTAAGAAAAATTTCATGCTTTATATAATTATTTACTGAGCATGAATTGAGATCAGTCAGTCAGTTAAGTTAAGTGCCATAAGTGATACACGCTTGGGCGATCCTATCTCGAAAGAGACTTGACTGACTGGGCAGAAGATTATCCCGCAGTAAGTAGCCATTGGTTTCTTAGGTAGACTGATTGCCAGCCTATTCTATAGAACCCAATCTGTATTGTTATTTAACCCATAACTAGAGGGAAGAGACGGATTAATACATTTCCCAAGGGTATTTGCGCGTAAGTGAATGCAATGAATTCAACTGGAATTCGAACTCGGCTCCCCCGATTTCTCATCCCACGCCGATATCCACTGCACCACATCCACTGCGCATCCATGTTGAGTAGGTTTTCTTTCAAAAGAAATCTTACAAAACGCATAAATGCAGAATTTAATCGTAGTGTAAAATCTTTATTTCTAATTGTTTGTAAATGTCCGCTATTAATTTCAATTTTATATGGAATCGGTACTAAGCACCCATCTGTCATTCTGCTATGGAGCCCTGCAAATCGTCAAATATCAACGCAAAATCGAAGAGGTTAAATAAAAAACAAAAAAAAGTGATTGTTTAATGAACGATATCCTTTGCCCATATCAGACTGGCGGGTGCTCTCTCAGAAACGCATGCACAAACACGCGCGTCTCTTGTTCAATACTCCTCTGAATGAAGCGGCCATTTATAGCCACTCGCATCCACTTAGAGACGCAAGAAAAAAAGAAAAAAAGACAACTGGTACAACTCACGCTTACACACGGTTGAATAAATACACGAATGGTCGGCTGAACGACGTTTTGAATAGAAAGAGAAACACATTTTGAGACTGACGTTAATGCAATTTAATTTGAGGTGTCTTGATACTGACGCATGGGCATTCACAAACAGAAGTCTGTCCATCTTGGAAGCATAAACGGAATAGATTTAGTCTCTCACTAAATTTACAGAAGTGCAAAATGAGAGAAAGTTTATATATTACTGAATTAATTATGGTCTTTCACAGCAGTTACAAAAAAGTTCAGACTGTTATACACATAATAAGTAAATGCAGCCAGTTAGCTCAGCAATAATAAAAGGATTACATGACTGGGTGGGAATGGTAACTAATAGGAAACTATACAAGCTCATCTTTATTAAGTAGAATTCATACAAAATAACTTTTTTGTAACATACCTATGTTCAACAAGCAGTATATTCTGGCGTTGCTCGGGTGTAATGAAAGCTTTAAAACTAATCCATAGTCCTAGAGCTCAGACTCTTTGGACGTTGGCATGAAAGACTAAAAAGCAATAGTTGTTCCCAGTTAAAGCGAAACCGTAGACATGTATGAATGGATGTAAGTTAAATTTTGATTTCCTGGTATCGATATCAAAAAAGTTGTTTTCGTCTTAAACTGAATTTTAAAGGCTAAATACGTCCTCTGAGTAAAGGGTATCATGGCTGAGACTAAGAACTCCAATTATATCTACTTAGAGCCAAACCCAAAGCAAAAACTAAAATAAAAGGGCTGAACAAAATACAGACATACAGGCAGATAAACAGACACAGACAGAAACATCTTGCCTTTTTATATATATATATATTTATATATATATGATCGATTTTCTGCACTATTGTAAGAACTGCAACCTTGAAACCTCTGAATATCGTTTTTTATGTCTTTGTCTATGAGTGTATCAAATTTAATTACAACCCGATTTTTTTCGATTATCGATTTTCGATATTTATCGGGGGTACCTCGACACAACACCTAGCTAAGAACACTCGCAGACGCTTATAGTATAACTGTGTAAATTTTCAAGAAAATCCGTTCAGCCGTTTCGAAGACTATAGGTAACACACACACACACACACACACACACACACACACACACACACACACACACACACAGTTCCATTTATAAATAAGTTTAGATAATGGAACATATGCACATAGATAAACAAATCAAATAGAACAATTTAAAATAAATACAATATATCTAAATAGAAATTAATTAATTAGCTCCTGCTGTCAACCTAGGTGTCCTTGACAAAATCCAACAGAGAATCTGTAATGTGATAGATCCTAACTTGGCAACACAGATATAGTCACTTTCTCACCGTTGTAATGTGGCTTCCTTGTGTCTCTTCTACAAATACTTTCATGGCTTCTACTCAGAAGAACTTAGCTCACTGGTGCCCCCTATATATAAATTTATTCAAGCAACAAGATTAGCAAATAGGTCCCACCATTTTACTGTGAAACCAATAAATTTTAAACGCAAATTCTACTACATCTGCTTCTTCTCTCGCACTTCCCGCTTGTAGAATTCCCTTCCATTTACTTATTTTCCCGAGAGCTATAATCTCCAAGAATTCAAATGTAAAGTCAATCGTCATCTCCTATCTCACTAACCTGCATCCTCTCTCTCATGCTCCTTTCTCCGTCCACTCCACTCTCATCAGTATTCTCATCCTTCTCTTACCCACTTCCTGACACCCCCTATAACCTGTCACATTTTCACATAACGTTCCTCCTATGTACCCCCCTGAGAGACAGTGGCAATAAAATGCCTTGCGTGGGCCGATATGGTTATAGAAAAAAATGAAAATAAAACCAAAATGTTTTGCGATAATTTTTAATGTCCAATTTATATTCGTTAAAAGTTGAATACTTTTAACACATTCAATATTATGGATAAATATAATATGAATGCTATATAATGCGTTTTCCGAGACTTTGCTTGAGTAAAACAAATTCAAAGATGTTGACGAAAAAAAAAAAAAACAGAATGAAGTCAAAGTTACCCCCAAATTTTCATGATTTAATAGTTGTGCTTGGTTTAATTTTTCACGTATATATACATAAGTAGAAAAGGTACATGTTGAAAAGATAGCGAATGTCACTGTTCTTTCATTTAGTATTTCAGAAATTATAACCAAGTGTAACCATACCAACACATACCTATTAGGATTATACAGTTATGGATGAAAAACTTTCTAACTTCTAATTATGAAAATTGCGCGTTCATAAAAAAAAAAAAAAAAAAAAAAAACCTGTTACGTGAGCGTTCTTAAAAAACGGTAAAATCAGTTATTGTAAATCGGTTGAAGACACCGGAAGGTAGAAACCGTGGTTGCGGAATAACTAGTTTACAAATGATATATATATATATATATATATATATATATATATATATATACCACCACACATAAATACTAACAAGCATTACAAATTAGAATTTCTACCATTTAAATATACGCAACCACAAAAAATTAAAAAAAACAAGCTAATAACCAACTTTAAAATAAAAAATAACAATACATTGTTAAATAAAATAATAGCAATTTTTACCTATTATAGTTTCACACAGACCCCATCATACGTACATATGTACGTACGAGAAATCGACAACCATCCACGCGTTGATATCGCTACACTAATCGAATACACCAACCGAATGCGTATGTATGTGCGCAACGGCACACATATACATATATATGCCGAGCCCCGCACGATTCGCATATGCATGTTTATGAAAGCCCCAGTGGGTGGACGCGCATGCGCGTATGTCTTTGCGCACATCAATGGGTATACTAATGTGTGTGTGTGTGTGTGTGTGTATATATATATATATATATATATATGTCTGCGTCTGTCAAGACGACAGATTTTCCCCCACTTCCACAAAAATACACGAATATACGCAACCCTACATATAGCCAAAATTTTTTAAAAATTAATCGGTTTGTCTGACGATCGCAAGAGCGTGAAACCCAGGATTACCAACTCACACCTATATATATATATATATATATATATATATATATATATATATATATATATATATTAACATGCCCTGTGGACATAGAAGAATCCAAATGAGTATCCTTTACATATAATGGTAGGATAACTCTCTACGAGAACTCTAAACATATATGCATATAAATACATATAGAGCAAATATAAGAAAAATTAAGACAGACGCGTTATTTCATGGTAATTCGGAAGTATAGGCCTATTTCAGGCGAGCCATCTTCAGCTTCCGTCTTTATTCAACGAAGGATTCTACATGAGTGGGATTCATAAAAACCTAACCCGGCGAATAAGAAAATAAAAAATAAAATAAAAACATATAAGATGATAAGAATATAACTGTCGCTCCCCTAAAAAGGAAATAAGAATAATCCATCCGTTTGTCGAACCCACAGACATTCCTACTTAATCATATGTAAAAGTCGCATAGAACCCACACCAGATAACACGTCAAGACGCTAATTCATCGCCCCTAACCAAAGTTGATGCCGCCCGCCCAGCGGTCAGTGTCGAAGAAAGTTCGAGAGAAGCGGGTGGGTCAGACAAGAAAGAGGGAGTGATAAAGAAAAGAGAAGAAAGGAAAGAAAGGAGAGAGGGAGAAATAGAGCTTTACATCCTTAATTTAAAGGAACTTCATTATTCTATTTAGATTTATTTGTTTGAAGTTGTATTTTTTCCTTTTTACAAATGTATTAATATTAAGGTTTTCTCGTTTAAAATATAGTACTCGTAATATTATTTCTCTAAAAATATATTATCGGTAATATTTAACAGTGATGTATGGCTGGAATTAATTATCATCAGAAATGTATTGCTGGTAATAATTTTCCTACAAAAATGTATTGTTTGTAATAATTTTCGACAGAAAAATTTTGTTTTACCCCAGTGTATTGCGAGTAATTTTCACTACAAGCACTTTATGTTTAGAATAATTTCGGAACTTATTCAGAAATTATAGCTTTAAACAAAGTTTTAAAAAACAAATCCATTTAAATTTGTCTAAAAAATCAATTTTGTAGTTTTTGTTAATACAAGAAAGAGATTAAAAATTAGTCAAGGAATATTTTTTCATAGTGCTCGTATTACTTTTTCTCTAAAAGTGTGTTACTGGTAGTATTTAGCAGTAATATATGGCTGGAATTATTTATCATCAAAACTGTTTTGCTGGTCATAGTTTACCTTCAAACTAACATTGTTCGTAATATTTTTTCCTACAAAGAATGCAAGATCTTTACACAGAAATGTATTGCAGGTAATTTTCTCATAAAGCCCTTTATGTTTCAATCACATTCGAAACTTATTCAGAAACAACAACAATAATAATAATAATAATAATAATAATAATAATATAAATGGAACCTATAAGTCTGATGAAATAAACATCAAAAGAGGTATATTTCAAGGTGATTCTTTATCTCCCTTACTATTCTGCATATCATTAATAGCACTAACCAGTCAACTTAATAAGACAGAATGTGGTTATAAAATAGGCCAAAAGAAAATAAGCCATCTATTTTACATGGATGACTTAAAGTTATATGCTAAGAATGATAATGAGCTGGAAGGTCTTCTGCAAACTGTAAAATGCTTCAGCGAAGACATTGGAATGAAATTTAATTTGAATAAATGTGCTAAAGCTACAGTTTTACGTGGATCAATACAAGAAACATCCTCAATTAGCCTAGACCCCGCTGTAACAATAAAAGAATTGAAACCAGAAGAAGCTTATAAATACCTAGGTGTAAATGAGAGTGAAAATATTCACCATAAAAAAATGAAAGAAATAGTGCGTAAAGAGTACTATAGAAGGCTACGAATGATATTAAAAACTGAATTAAATTCACAGAATAGAGTTATGGCCATTAATAGCCTTGCAATCCCAGTTGTCCAATATAGCTTCAACATCTTAAACTGGACTCTAAACGACATCAGGCGAATGGATGCTAAAACAAGAAAGCTTCTTTCTAAGCATAAGATGCATCATCCAAAGGCTGATGTAGACCGTCTATACATACCCCGTAAAGTAGGTGGAAGGGGTCTTATTTAGCTGGAATTGTCATACAAGACAACAACTATTGGCTTACTGACATACATAGAAACAACAAAGAATTGGATGATACAATTAGTAAGGCAACATGAAGAAAGAAAGAAAAAATATTCAATAATAAAAGAAGGCAGTAAATACAAACAAGATTTACAGTTAGTAGATTCTGTAGAAAAGCAAAACAGTAGCCAAGAACCAACTATTGCGGCAAAAAATATGAAAATGAAAGCCAAAGATAAAGCTCTTGAAAAGATGAAACAGCACTGGCAAGACAAACCTCTGCATGGCCAATATCCAGTACGTGCCAATAAATCCAATGTTGACAAAGTTAATACTCACCGATGGTTACGTGCATCTGGATTAAAGTCTGAAACTGAAGGATTTATACTTGCAACACAAGACCAAAGTTTTTTCACGAGAAACTTTCAGGCAAATATTATGCATAATAATATGGATCCAAAATGCAGGTTTTGTGATAAACACCAAGAAACAATAGATCACCTAATCTCAGGCTGTTCTGTGCTTGCCCCAAATGAATATAAAAATCGCCACGATAGAGTTGGGCAATATTTACATTGGGCAATGTGCAAACATTATGGAAAAGCTGTAAACAAACACTGGTATGAACATCATCCAGCACCGGTTACAGAAATAGAAGATGTAACCATTCTATGGGATTACACCATCTACACAGACAGAAAAATTGAAGCAAATAGGCCAGACATTATTGTTAAAAACCAGAAGGAGAAAACTTGTCTATTAATTGATATGGCTTGTCCAGCGGATTGTAACATAGCAACCAAGGAATTTGAAAAACTGTCAAAATATAAAGACCTGGAAATTGAAATAGAAAAAATGTGGAAATTGAAAACAAGAGTTGTGCCAGTGATAGTAGGTGCACTTGGAATGATAAAAAATGGAACAAAACAACACATTGAAAGAATCCCTGGAAACCCCAGCTTAAGAGATATACAAAAAATTGTCTTATTAAGTACAGCCCACACACTAAGGAAAACGTTATCTATGTAATGCTGGGGATGATAGGGAAGATAGAAAAACATGAAATGGAGTCATAACAACACGCCACTACCTGCCTTAGGTCTCCCCGCAGACTTGGTTGGTAGTGAGACCAAAGCAGAAATCGAAATATGATGAAAAATGACATTATAATAATAATAATAGGTTTAAACAAGTTCAAATCATCACTTTCAAGTTTTCTTGGATTTTTTCAGTGAAGAGAAAGCTCTAGCGGGAGACAGAGAGAGAGAGAGAGAGAGAGAGAGAGAGAGAGAGAGAGAGGTAAAGTTTTACACTTTGATTTAAAAGAAACCAACTTATTCTATTTAAATTTATCTATTTAAACTTAATTCTTAAGTCTAAAGAATTAAGAAATTAAAAATTAAAAATAAGGTTACATATTACCAATTATTTGGTTAACAGTACAACAAAAATGATAATGCCGTATCTGTCTTAATTTTTCTTATATATATATATATGTATTGGCAACTAAGAATCACTCTTTTACCGTCAAAATAGTCAATTATAACCCGTCACTTCTACTTTATCAGTTTCTTCTCCCGCAATTACAAGAAATGAGGTTAATGATAGTAATTTAAAAAAAATGTAGATCATGTTCTCAGTTTCACTATAAAATGTATTTTTGTTTCTATACAAATTTATTAATGGTCAGTTTGAAATACAAATTTATTGTGTGTCAATTTGTTATAAAAATGTATTGTTGATAGGTTCGCTAATAAATTTATTATCTGAATATATTTTATGAAAATGTATTGCTTGTATTTTAAAATTTTTTAATATAAAATGTATTGCTAGTATTTTATTATAAAACGGGTTGTTGGTAATTCTGCTATAAATGTCGTGCTGGTCATTTTCCTGTAAGATATATTGTTGGTCATTTTCTTATAAAATTGATTGCTGGGCATTTTGTTATAAAAAGGATGACTGGTGATTTTTCTATAACTGTCTTATTGAACATTATTCTGTAAGATGTATTGCTGGTCCCTTTTTAATAAAATGAATTGCTGTTCATTTTTTTATAAAATGGATAATTGGGGTTTTTTCTTTAACTGTCTTACTGATCATTTTCCTGTGAGTTGCATTGTTGGTCATTTTGTTATAAAAGGAATTGTTAGTTATTTTTTCATAAAATGTATTACTGGTTATTTTCTTTTAAAAATATGTTGTTGGTCATTTTATTTTACAAATATATTAATGGTACTTTAAAAATGTATTTGAATACTTTCCTAGTGCTTTTATTTTTGCTTATGAGTTTACAGTAATTGGGGAACTTACATAAGTTCAGAGTTTTTCCGTCTCCTCGATTGGTTGTTAACTATGGTTATAGGACCCAGTCTATCCTTCTATTTCAACCGAAGTTAGGGTGAAGAGACATGAATTCATACCTGACGCAACGATCCCGATTTCTCCTTCCGCTGTCCGGTAAACAATCACCCATCCGAGTCGTAAATATTTCGCGGAAATTGGAGAAGCGAGTTCGAATTCCATTAAGGGTTGCTGCAGCCAATTTTCGAAGCATTCACTTAAGCACAAATAACCTTGGCTAAGAGATGAATCCATCTCTCCTCACCCAAGCTGTTGGTAAATAGCTTTGGTTGTCAACCAGTATATGAGAAAGAAAAATTTTGGGCCGCGTCGGGGTTTATAAACACACACACACACACACACACACACACACACACACACACACACACACACACACATATTACACTTCAGTAATTAATTGAGTTGTCTGGTGTGTGTAGTGTATTCACCGCATATATATAACACGCTAAAATTTCCCACTCTCTTATTCTATGCGTCGATGGCTTAGGCACTCCGACTGACAACAAATCGGTCGAGTTTCAATCCCGGCTAAAAGCAAGTGGATGTCTAGCCACACTGATGAGCTGTGATTCAGCGAAACAGGCTTGTATGTGGATGACTAATATATATATATATATATATATATATATAAGAAAATAGCAGACCCATAAGGACGGTGAGGATAATTCAAAAGAATTTATCGAATTAATATAAATCATTAATTAGATAAAAATAGAGAGTTCAATGGATATTATCCAGAGCATTATAAAATATTCAGAGGAAAACTCAATACATATCTAGACGGTTATAAATTGAGATTTATTTACGTACATTTTCTCATTCAGACCGTTGAAAAATGTTTCATTAATGAAAATAAGTTATTTTGAGTCTTCCTCTCAATATTATATATATATATATATATATATAAGGAGATTATTTTTTTTTAATTTCCGAACATCATCATCAAGTTTTGGCTATGTTCAGAGTTGATATCATTGAATGTTTGCTAAATATAATATAACGGTTAAAAATTTTTGGAAGTATCAATAATGAACAAGAAATCGCCTAATGACCTGATCATTCTAAATATATATGAGAGAGAAAATAACATATCTACAGATATATGAAATGGTAAATACAAAAATGAGAAAGATCCTTGAAATATTAACAGCAAAAATGTAGATTGTACTTAGAAGAAATGTTACAAATAATTAGATTAAAAAATCTAAACCCGCTTTTAATTAAAAAGAATAAAATCCAAGCTAAATGGAGATATATTTATGACCACCAACATTGTTATACAAAACACTATTTAAAAGCTTATACAATAATATAATATTAAATATTTAGGTAATACTGTTGACTTATGGGGTCTGGCGCTTCTAATGTAAGCGTGGCTCTTGAGAATTTTCCAAAAGAGATCGCTAATATAATCGATCTTGATCAGGCTTCACGACTGCTAGACGTTGCAGGAAAAAGTCGTAAAGTGGCTTCCCTCTGTCTTTTCTACAAATAATTTTCATGGCTGATGCTTTGACGAGTATTTTTTTTTTCCTTTAGTGCCCCGATGACATGAATTTAAATGTGCTACTAAGTTGGTATTTAGTTCCCATCCTTTTTACTTTTCTACTCTAACAGTTTATTTACTCGGGGTGAAAATTATTCTTAGGTGCCCTGAAAATACATACCTACAGTAGTACCTTCTTCATTGCACTAAAGTGAGTAGATCACGACTCATTTCCGTTTCCGTTTCTGTGGAACTCTCTTCCGTTTCCTTGCATCCCTAATAGATCTTCTTCTATGTGCCTTGTCCTTTCAGGACGTAGGCGATCATTGCCTTCCACTTCTCCCTATCCCTGGTGACAGTTAGCACTCTTTTTCCTGTAACGTCTCGCAGCCCCCGTTCTGTCATCCACCTACTCAGGCACTTCAAATATGTTATCCGTTGTTTCCCTCTGTCTCTTTTTCCTTGTATCTGGCCTGTTAGTATCAGATTCCCCAAGCCCTCCTTCCTCATTGCATGTCCTAGGAACTTCAGTTGTCTCTTCCTGATGCTCAATATTAATTTCCTTTTTGTTTCTATTCTTTCCTACACCTCGTCATTGCTCCCATGCTCGGTCCACGATATCCACAGCATCCTTCTGTAGAACCACATTTCATCTGCTTCAAGTTTTCCCTAAATCTTTGTTGATATTGTTCAACATTCACTGCCATAGTGAAGAACTGACATCATATAGCAATCCAGTACTCTCTTCTTTATTTCTAGTGAAGATTGCAACCCCAAACTTTTTGCTTTACTTAAGTCGGTTTTCAAATTCTTCTTCTTCTATGTGACTTGTCCTTTCAGGACGTAGGCGACCATGACCCTATCCCTAGTGGCTCTTAGCACGTTTTCTCCTGTAACGTCTCGCAACCCTCGTTCTGTCATCCACCTGCTCAGGCCCTTCAAATATGTTATCCGTTGTTTTCCCTCTGTCTCTTTTTCCTGGCCTGTTAGTATCAGGTTCTCCAAGCCCTTCTTCCTCATTGCATGTCCCAGGAACTTTAGCTGTCTCTTTTTGATGCTCAATATTAATTTCTTTTTCGTTTACATTCTTTCGAACACATCGTCATTGCTTCCATGCTCGGTCCACGATATCCACAGCATCCTTCTGTAGAACCACATTTGTTGTCCTACATTCACTGGCATATTGAAGAACCGACATCACATAGCAATCTAGTTTTCTCTTCTTTGTTTCTAGTGGAAATTTCCTGTGTTTTAATACTTTACTCAGCTTCTGGAACGCGTCTTTCGCAATGCGAATTCGCCTGTGGATCTCTGTGTCACACTTTCCGTCTTCTGTTAGAACACTTCCTAGGTATTTAAATTTTCGGACCTGCTTGATTTTAACATCCCCCACTTGTATTTGTCTCTTTGGGCTGATCTTTTTGCTGATGCAATCTTTAAAATTTAAATGCAACGTCAATTGCCATTTTCTTCCATTTTTTTAACCGCGTCCATTTCTTGTCCTTTTCTCAATCCTCTCTATTTTCAGCCTTCTCTTTCAGTTTTACTCTCTGTAAGCCTCTGCATACTAGCGGCATTACCGTCTTGCTCCGGGAGAAAAGGTTTTAAAAAAGACAGATTAAATGCAACGTCAATCAACGTCTTCTGTCTTCTTGAACCCTGTTCATTTTTTGACCTTCCTTTTGTCCTCCCTATTCTCATCCTTCTCTCTCTCACTTTCACACCCTATAAACCCTTTACCTCAGGTGAAATTTTAAAAAATTGAAACAAATATTTCAAAATGTCAAATATACTTACTACAATGAAATTTAAACAGGTAGAAAACTATATCTTTTTAAATCATGTCACCCCAAGCAAAGGAATAGAGCCACTAACATGCAGGGGTTACTGAGTGTGAACGAATATAAGAAAAAATATTAAGGAAAGTGATGTAATGAATATGGACAGACCTTGGTTCCTCCTCACTGTAATGGGATTGGCTGGTATCAGCCATATATACAGACGAAGGCAAGGACGTTTACAGTGAGTGAGAGAGGTCTACTGACTACGCCTACGTCTCAGGACGCTGCATACGGCAAATACGACGATTATGACTACGGACTAAATTGTTCTACCGGATTAAATTTGCCTTAACCACTTAACAATCTCGTATTGATATATATCCCATTCCGGGACATATCAGAAAGCGAACAAATAAAAGAACAGAATTTAAGAAAACAGAAGATAAGCGATTGGCATTCAATTTAATTTTTTGAAGATTAAAGTTGACTATAAAGCAAGAAGCTGAAAGAGAGTTCCACACGCGAGAAGTGCGAGAAAAGAAACTGTTAGAATATAACTTACGGCTGAATCTGGCTATATCGACAGTTAGAAGATGAGATCTTGCCATCAATCTAGTACTGCGCTGAAATTCATAGACGCTAGGTGTCACTATGAAGAGTTCATCGGAACAATCACCAGGAGGCTACTTATAGAAAAAGCACACGGGACCAATATTATGGGGGTATGAAAGTGAGCCCAAATCTGGTTTGAATATAGAGTTTGCCTTTTACTAAACTGGTTGCCACCCAAGGCAACCGGTCTAGTAAAAGGCAAACCCAGTCCGTCTTTTTATTTACTCATAGATGGAATCCTAGAATAAATGAATTCATGCTTTCCCAAGGATACTAAAACGTAAATGGATGTAATGAACCTGACAGGAATTCGAACTGAACTCAATTGCCATTTCTTATCTTCTTGACTCCCATGCAGCCCCTCTTTACACCTGTATCAGTCAGTTCAATGCCATACGTGATACACGCTTGGGCGATCATGTCTCGAAAGAGACATGACTGACTGGGCTGCCATTGCTTTCTGCGGTATACTGGTTGCCGATCAAGCCTATAGAACCAAATCTGTCATGTTATTTGTCTCATAGCTAGAGAGAGAAGAGATGTACTATATTATTACGTAGTAATTAGTGGAGGATCAGTTTATTACTTCATAACAATAGAAAACCGATCCCCCACTTTATGAACTGTAGTAGCCTTAATCATGATTCCAACTTTTAGAGTCAATCAGTCAGTTCAATGCCATACGTGATACACGCTTGGGCGATCATGTCTCGAAAGAGACATGACTGACTGATTATCCCTTAGTAGGTTGCCATTGCTTTCTGCTGTAGTCTGATTGTCAACCAAGGCTATAGAACCAAATCTGTCCTGTTATTTAACCCATAACTTGAGGGAAGAGACGGATTAATATCTTTCCCAAGGGTATTTGTGCGTAAGTGAATGCAAGAAATTCATTATAACTTGTTTCTCTTTCTTGTCACTCGTCTCTTCTGTAACCCGCTGCGCCCCAGTGGCAGTTCTACCTGCCTTGTTTGGGGTGAAAAGATTAAGCAAAATAAATTATCTGGTTCCTAAACGTGCTTACATATGTACATTTTGTAATAATGTAAACAATAAAAGTAAAAATTATAAACAATCATTTTTATTTTTTTATTCAAACAAACGGACATTCATGAGTCCATCATGCTCTCCATCACGGTAACGCATCTAGATCGGAAGGTCATGGAAGTGGCATCTTGGGCGACAAACTCGCCTAGCCCCATAGGTAGGTGTCAATAAAATCTGTAGAATCGTTTAAATGCCGAAAAGTGAAATAAATTCGACTAAAAAGAATGTGGAAATTCTCATAGCTAAAGCTTTGGCCGCCTTGAATAAAATGGATGTAATCTGGAAATCTAATCTACTAGACCAAGTGGATAAAATAGACGTAATCTGGAAATCTAATCTACTAGATCAACTGAATAAAATGGACGTAATCTGGAAATCTAATCTACTAGATCAACTGAATAAAATAGATGTAATCTGGAAATCTAATCTACTAGATCGAGTGAATATAATGGACGTCATCTGGAAATCTAATCTACTAGACCAAGTGAATAAAATGGACGTAATCTGGAAATCTAATCTACTAGAGCAACTGAATAAAATAGATATAATCTGGAAATCTAATCTACTAGATCGAGTGAATATAATGGACGTCATCTAGAAATCTAATCTACTAGACCAAGCGAATAAAATAGATGTAATCTGGAAATCTAATCTACTAGATCGAGTGAATATAATGGACGTCATCTAGAAATCTAATCTACTAGACCAAGTGAATAAAATGGACGTAATATGGAAATCTTATCTACTAGACCAAGCGAATAAAATAGATGTAATCTCGAAATCTAATCTACTAGATCGAGTGAATATAATGGACGTCATCTGGAAATCTAATCTACTAGACCAAGTGAATAAAATGGACGTAATCTGGAAATCTAATCTACTAGATCAACTGAATAAAATAGATGTAATCTGGAAATCTAATCTACTAGATCGAGTGAATATAATGGACGTCATCTAGAAATCTAATCTACTAGACCAAGTGAATAAAATGGACGTAATCTGGAAATCTAATCTACTAGATCGAGTGAATATAATGGACGTCATCTAGAAATCTAATCTACTAGACCAAGTGAATAAAATGGACGTAATCTGGAAATCTTATCTACTAGACCAAGCGAATAAAATAGATGTAATCTGGAAATCTAATCTACTAGATCGAGTGAATATAATGGACGTCATCTGGAAATCTAATCTACTAGACCAATTGAATAAAATTGACGTAATCTGGAAACCTCATCTACTAGATCATCTGAAACTGAAATTCTTTCTCGCATAAGAACATGATTTAGTTAATTAATTGATTAATTAGTTATTTACATTATTTACATTGTCTGGACTCATCTTTTCGCCATATTCATGATTTTTCGGTCGTTATACGCTTCGACCTTTTTCAGGTGCTTGGAATTTCGAACTGAACTCTTCGTTTCAATCGCTAGAGTAGGTTGTTCTCGTTCCATGAGACATGCTACTTCCGGATGTCTTAATTATCTACCATGCAACTCTATGAGTGAACAAAAGCCGAAAAGTCGTGAATATGGCAAAATATGAGGACAACAGTCTGAACAATGCAAATAATTACAATACTTCATTTCAGAAATATAGACAAATAATTAATTAAAATAATAAATAGAAAATAAATAAATACATTGAATACTTAAAGATGAAAGTAAACGTTTTTAGGTTTATAAGAAGTAATTTTGAATTCAGGTAAACTTAAATTGAATTTACTTGTCTTCCAATTTGCTTTTAACTGCGCTAAACCTCGAATAAGTATTCGCAGTTCTGTATTATATTTTAAAATTCTTTTTTTAATAATAATAGCAGTATAGCCCGGCGTTGCTCGGGTGTAATGAAAGCTTTAAAACTAATCCATGGTCCTGGAGCTCAGACTCAGCCTAAAGAATATTTGTGTGAAGTTTGGTGAGAATCGGATAAAAATTGTGGATTTGTATAAAGGACATACATACAGATAAACAAACACACACACAAACCTCTTGCCTTTTATATACATATATTACCGATTTTCTGCATTATTGTAAGAACTGCAATCTTAAAACTTCTGAATATCTTTTCTTTGTCTTTGTCTATGAGTGTATCAAATTTGATTAAAATCGGACCACTCCTTCTATAACCCGATTTTTTCGATTATCGATTTTCGATATTTATCGGGAGTACCTCGACACAAAACCTAGCGAAGAACACTCGCAGACGCTTATAGTACAACTGTGTAATTTTTTAAGAATATCGGTTCAGCCGTTTCGCAATCTATAGGTAACTGACACACACACACAGACACACACACAGACACACACACACACACACACACAGACACACAGACACACAAAGTTCCATTTATAAATAAGTTTAGATTAGATATTTTCAACTAGATATGGCAGATGGATTTAGTTTACGCCTGTGGTGCGGATTTATTTCTGGAAAATTTTGGAAAATAATTCTCTGAATTTGTTATTAATTTATTTAATTGTAAGGGTCTAATTCTTAATACGGTGCTCTTGTCTTAAAAGCAATATCAACCAGTCATATAATTGAAGTCGATATTTTTTTATTCCTCTCCTTCCTACGCTTGCGTCGTTACATCAACGTTAACATTATTTTAGTCCGATGCTGTCCTAAAGGGCAAAACGTGTGACATGTAAAGTGTTTTCTAATACATCGTAAATTTTTCTAACAGCCTCCTTAATCACACACACACACACACACACACACACACACACACACACACACATTTAAATTTTTTGTTTGAATATTTTTAATCGATGCGAGTATTTGAGTAGATATTTCGTTTTTAATCAATGTATTTATTGTTGGGGGGCACCCCGTTTTGCACCTAATGTGTACATATAATCCTGCCTATACAGAGAACGGTAGTGGTCATCAAAGAGTTTTCTCTCTGCGACTACATCTCTCACTGTCGGTTCTCTGCCTTCGGGCGGAGGGCGCTCTCTGCTTCCGAACAGAGAGCAGTAACACCCAGTCGTGGTTCCGCCGAAGGGTGGAAGCACGACTGGGCAAAAATAGACAGGTATTTTTTGGCCGGGCCATATAGCCCGGAAATCCCAGTCATAAACTGACCATGTGTCACATGTTGCCCTTACTGTGAGGGACAACTAAATATAGTAGTTGCCAAAGAGATTTTTCTCGCTGCGACTACATCTCTCACTGGCAGCTCTCTGCCTTCGGGCAGAGGGCGCTCTCTGCTTCCGAGCGGAGAGCACTAACCCAGTCGTGGTTCCGCCGAAGGCTAGAAGCACGCCTGGGGAAAAATAGACAGGTATTTTTTGGCCGGGCCATATAGCCCAGAGAATTCCCACTCATAAACTGACCATGTGTCACATGCTGCCCTTAGTGGGAGGGACAGCTAAATATAGTGATTGTCAAAGATAGTAATTGTCAGAGCGATTTTAGTAGTTGTACCGCCGCTTAGTTGGTCAGTAAGGCTATAGACTCATTACCGGGACACACTTCTTCACGACAAAAATGTATATATTGATTTCTACTAATAGTATTCTTAGTATTCCTGAATTGATTAACCCGTGTTCCAGTTTGTATATTTTTTGTTCAATATAACTTACATTTTCTATCTCCATACCTGTTTTTGTTATTTATTATTTTGTGTGGTTTCTCAACAAGAATCCACAACATTTATTTCTACCGGCCTGATTATTTATGATAAATTTTATTACGAAAATGCGTGTCATTCGGCAGGATTCGAACCTGTGACCACTGTCAACATAGAGGGTGCCACCAATTGATCTGGTGCGTCTTAGATAACTCGATCACAAATGATTACACTGTCTAATCGAAGCCAAATCAAGTCAATATAACACAATTTTCGATTCTACGCAAATAACCATCTTTACTCTGAAATGTACCGTAATGTGAACAAATGTAAGCATGCAATGTTACGGAAAATCCAGTAGAATCAAAAATTGTGTTATATAAGGCATTATTTAACTTCGATTAAACTGTGTAAACATTCGTGGTCGAGCGGTCTAAGACGCACCAGATCAATTGGCGGTATCCCCTATGTTAATAGGGGTGGCAGGTTCAAATCCTGTCGAATGACACACATTTCGTAACACACATTTCGTTGGTGAGATACTGTAGAGAATAAATCTTTGTGTCAGCAACTTTAATTTCTTTGTTGTTACAGTTAATATTATGGCAAAATGTCGTCTGGCATGAGAAAGCATAAGAAAGTTTTACTAATGAATTCCTGCATCCGAAGAAATACAAAAAAACACTAATATTCATCAACAATGCCTAAATAATTCAGTCAGTTAAGTGCCATACGTGATACACGCTTTTGGGTGATCATGTCTCGAAAGAGACATGACTGAATAGGCAGAAGATTATCCCTTAGTAGGTTGCCATTGCTTTCTGCGGTAGACTGGTTGCCGACCAATGCTATAGAACCCAATCTGTTTTATTATTTAACCCATAACTGGAGAGAAGAAACATAAAAATACCTTTCCCAAATATATTTGCACCCAAGTGAATGCAATTAATTCAACTGGAATTCGAACTCGTTGCATTCACTTATACCCTTGCGCGCAAGTGAAATGTTTACAGAGACCAAATGTTGGTTCTGATCACAGTTAGGCTTTGAAGAATTGCGTTTCAGCAGTGAGGACAGTAATTGATTTGAGAATTCAGGTTCGAGCCGGAGATGTAGGGATAAAAACCAACTAGAAAACGTACAACCCAATAGTTGTTGCTAGGTGGAAAAAATGTGTTTCATATCTGAGAACCTGCTTTTTCTGACAGCATAATTTTCCTCCTTGGCACTGTTGTATTTTCCAAGGAAATAAATAAAAGGCATTTCTTTCGGAACGTCTTTCGTATATAAAAACTTCAGCCTTCTTGTCAATGTTCATGCTACTGGTATTTAATCGGCAAACGTCCCTCCTATTTTTTTTTAAATATATGCCAATAAAATGCCAATTCTTTTCCTTTGTTTAGGCAATTTTCAACGCCTCAGGTTCTTGTTATTCACATTTTAAACCCAGCCTTTTAGCCTTTGTCCTCTTCAAAGTCTTCAGTTTACCACAATTGGCCTATTCAAACTGTCATATAATTGGATAACAGGAGTATGAAGCGTGCACACGTCACAGGCACGTGTTTTCATCATCAAAGCGTCCGTTAAATGAAGGACAGTTCTTTCTTTTTCGTTGTTATATCGGCGCTTCCTGTCAGTCGTGCGTTTTGATTCGGGAATTGACGAGAGCAGATGGTTTCTTTTTTTTTTTTTTTTTTTTGTCGTCTTCAGTAAGCACCTGTTTTGTTTTTCGTTTCATTTATTATATATTTTAGAAGAATTTCATCGATATTTTTTCTTTAATTTAAAACAAAACAATTTCTTCGTTTTAACAGCGATTAGTATTTTTGACACAGTAAATGGCGTATGTTTTGTGAAGTTTTTTTAATAGATGAGGAGCCATTCATCATATTCAAAAAAACTAAGCTGGACAAAATTTAAATAAGAACAAAATTATAATGAATTAAGACGATTGTGTTGCACTAATGATTTTAACCGGAGAACACTAACAATGGTTATATAGACAGTCAGTCAGTTAAGTCAGTTAAGTGGCATACGTGATACACGCTTGGGCGATCATGTCTCGAAAGAGACATGACTGACTGGGCAGATTATCCCGCAGTAGGTTGCCATTGCTTTCTGCGGTAGACTGGTTGCCGACCAAGACTATAGAACCCAATCTGTCCTTTTATTTAACCCATAACTGGAAGGAAGAGACGGATTAATACCTTTCCCAAGGGTATTTGTGCGTAAGTGAATGCAATGAATTCTGCTGGAATTCAGTTATATAGTACCCAGCGCAAATGACACCTTTTTAATTACAATTTAATTAAATTTTCAGTACCTGATTTTCTTACCTAGAATAATATGTTTTTCAGTTCCTATTAATGTTAACTCAAAGTATAAATTTTGAAATGTCTGCGTGTAAAATATTTCAAGTAAACATTTATATTTTATATTTTTTTGATAGTTTCAAAATTGGGTATGATGTACCCATGGTTAGTAGTGGTGTGTCTTTAATTGATGGTTAGTGTTCCAGGGTTAACAGAGTGAATATTCTTCCGTTTTTCTTTCTATTATTGTTATTTCTACCGTGTTACTGTTATGGTGAAACATGCCTATTCCTCTGATAATGGACTCTCCCTCCTATATTAAGAGTTAACAGTAAGTTAACTCGAGAAGTTTTTGGGAAGTTCTTAGGAGTTCTTAGAAGTTCTAGAGGGTTCTTTAGAGTTCTATCTAGGCAATTGATATTAGTCGGCAGTTAGCCTAACACTAAGAAGTCAGCTTACAGTGGAAGATTTACCAAGTTTCTAACATTTGGGGTGCGTTAAGTCGATTAGCAACCGATATAGCACAATGATAACTTTCACTGCGAAAAGTACTCCACAACACATGTATAATTACACTGCTTGGAAATTAACCCTCTAGGGCCATTCGTATCATATTTGATACAGTATTTCCCTATAAGGAAACATTTGGTATTTCCCTATAAGGAAACATTTGGTATTCATTGACTGAGCAGTCAGTACTGCTTTCATTTGAAATTTATAAAATATTTCTCTTAAAAAATTTTTCAGGAAAATATTTCTTTCAAGGCTTGTTTTCATACTGTATCAAATATGATACGAATGGCCCTAGAGGGTTAATAATATAATATGATTAAGGCTTCTACTTGTCATAAAGTGGGGGATCAGTTCTATATTGTTATGAAGTAATAAACAGATCCCCCACTAATATGATACGAATGGCCATAGAGGGTTAATTTAAACCTTAGAGTCTAAGCTTGATTGAAACACTCGGATGCTGAGAGTTATATTTGGAGACAACATACAACCAAATCGTAGCTCTAGGAACTCATCCTTAATCTTTCTACCATCTTACGCAAACTCAGAATGCAATTTGAAAGACACTGTTGGCGACAAAACAAGAACTCGTGAGTGACCTATTGATCGGGACACCTAGCCATGCAGCAAGACAGTCTGGTCGCTCAGCAACCAGCCATGTTATAACAGAGAATGTCATCCCAAAATATTTTTGGTCTTGATATAGAACCGTAATAGTTGGCGTAATAGACACATGAATAATATCTAAAGTGGCTCAGCAACTGACTATGTTATGACAGAGAATCCCAAAGACCTTTCGATTTTAATGCAGGACCGTGATAGTTGGTGTGGTAGACACATCAATATCCGAGCGAGATAGACCTATATATATATATATATATATATATATATATATATATATATATATATATATATAAGGCAATCTGTGAGTCTGTAACTGTTCCCTATGCAGACCTACATTTTTTAAGCTACGCCATTCAAACTTTCTAGGGACACATATCTACAGGGAAGCCAGGTCGACACATACTTTTTGAGTTTAAATTCAGCAATTTTCCCTTTCGCACTTTTTGGCCAATGGAGCCGATTGTTTATATTTGCTCCGTAAAACATATAAGATCTAAGATGGTTGCTAGATTAAGTCACAGAAATCAAATCACACATGTCAAACGTAACTAAAAAAAAAAAAAATATGAGCCTTTATATTTAATTTTTATTCTGACGTTTTAAAAATTCATCTGGTCAACAAAAAATGTGAATATTTTCCCCCCGTAATTTGAAACAAAAGAAATATTTTTTTTAAAAGTTCTAAACTGAGAGCGTAATAGTTTTTATATTTCTAATTTCAGTAAAATAAAATAAATAATTTTTATTTTTATGTTAAATTCATTTAGTCAACAAAAAATGTAAATATTTTGCCCCGTAATTTTGAAGTAAAAACAAACGCAATGTTGTTTACAATGACGCACAAAACATCAAATCACGTTTACGCAAAACAAAAGAAAATAGATTTCTTTAATGGAATTTTTTAGCAATTTTTAGACAAAAATTTTTATATAAAATTTATATAAATATTTTTTATATAACCGAGTGTTACTACTAAAATGTTCTGAGTTGCACGAAGCAACGCCGGGCTATGATACTAGCAATATATAAAATGGCGGTCAGTGATAAAATTTTGGTTCGCAAAGATTGCAAATCAATCAAGATTCACTGATGTATTACTGCAATGGATACTTATGAACATTTAACCAACGTATCTGCATAATAATATCTGAAAACTTATTTTTATATTAGGCCAACGCAATGAATCAAGAGAGACGGCAAAATTGGCGGGAAACCTGAAATTCGCGATAATTGTTCGTCGTCTTAAGTTCAGTTTAGCACTTTTTAAATTCTACTGCTAAAATTGAGAGAGGAGTTAAAATATGTCAGTATCTTTTAAAAGTGGAAACACGCTTTTCAAAAATGGGGAAACCGTTTATAAACTGTGGAAAACTAACCTAAAATTATATAAAAATAAAAAAAAAGAACCACACTTCTAAAAAAATGTAAAAAAGTCTTTTGAAAATTGTTGCGAAATACTTTTCATATGTGGGGAAACTATTTATCTAATCTAATATAAATCTAAGCTTATTTATAAATAGAACTTTGACTCTGTGTGTGTGTGTGTGTGTGTGTGTGTGTGTGTGTGTGTGTGTGTGTGTGTGTGTGTCCGTTACCTATAGACTCCGAAACGATTGAACCGATTTTCTTGAAAACTTAAACAGTTGTACTATAAGCGTCTGCGAGTGTTCTTAGCTAGGTGTTGTGTCGAGGTACCCCTGATAAATATCGAAAATAGATAATCGTAAAAATCCGGTTATAGAAGGAGTGGTCCGATTTTAATAAAATTTGATACATTCATAGACAAAGACATAAGAAACGATATTCAGAAGTTTCATGGTTGCAGTTCTTACAATAGTGCAGAAAATCGATAATATATATACATATATAAATCGATACCAGGAAATCAAAATTTGACTTACATCCATTCATTTTTCTTTCAGTCTACGATTCCGCTTTAACTGGAAACAATTATTGCTTTTTAGTCTTTCGTGGCAACGTCCAAAGAGTGTGAGCTCCAGGACCATGGATTAGTTTTAAAGCTTTCATTACACCCGAGCAAGGCCGAGCTATACTGCTAGTAGACTATAAATCTGTTCTAAAATTACAGAAACACGTTTAAAAGTGAAAACATTTTTAAAAGGTGTTGAAATAATTTTAAAAAATGCGGAGAAACACTTTCCCAAAATGGTGAAATCATTTATAAAATGTATTAAGTTGTTTTAAATGTAGAAAAGTACTTTTAAAAAATAAGAAAACCCTTCGAAAATATGATGAATCTTTAATTACAAACGTAGAGAAACCCTTTAGTGAATGTGAAGCAACTATTGAAATAGCAGCTAAACCCTTTTTAAAAAAGGGGAAGAAACTTTATAGAGTGTACAGAGACTCTTTTCAAAAATGAATAAATCCTTTAAAATGCAGGGAAACCCTATAAAATCTTTAGCACTTAATAATAATCGTTGAAAATCGATGTGTTTTGAAGAGAATTAATTCCCATAGAAATTTCAGTATACTGTATTTTCTACAAATTGATTCGAAATGCATTTATTAAATTAAATTCTGTAATAAAGATTAGGTGGCCTATTTGTAAATAGATTAAAGTTATACTAGAAACTAGAATACTAATACTAGAATCGATGTTAGAGAAATTGAAAATCAGAGGAAATGATGAGACTGCCCGTTTACCGCTGTAGTGCCATCCGAGAGAATAAAGAGGAAGGAGCTGGAGAGTTGAAACGATTTACTATCATACAATTTTTCAATGACAAGCACCGTGGGAGCAATCAAGTGTACCTGAGTGCCACGGAAATCAGTCAAGATAAATCATACCTCAATTGCTCTATTTAAGTAATGTATATCTATCATTGTGCGTTGTGGTGCAGTGGATATCGGCTCGGAATGAGAAATCGGAGTGCCGAGTTCGAATTCCAGTTGAATTCGTTGCATTCGCTTACGTGCAAATACCCACCAGATATGGGTTAAATAGCAGGACAGTTTGGGTTCTATAACTATGCTTGGCAACCAAGAGTAATGATAAATTACTGCGGGAAGGTCTTCATCCCAGTCAGTCATGTTTCGAAAGAGACATGATCATCCACGGGTATATCACTTATGACACTTAACTGACTGATATCTATCGCTAAAAAATCATAAGGGGTTGCAAAATCGTTTTCTATATTGAAAAGGGAATACATGATTAATTCCTGTCTGAAAATGTCTTTTCTTTAGTAGACCCTATTCATCTCGAAACCGGTTAATATTAATTTCTTTTTTAAGAAAACAGAGATGTTACCAGTAAATATAACATTTAGAAGAAGAAGAAATAATGTTGGATTAAAAATTCATTATATATATATATATATATATATGCCAAGTCCGTGAACGGCGAGGATAATCCAAAAAGCTATACTTAATGTAAAATGTTAAGAGTTATATCTGTATAGAGAGCTCAAAGGATGTTATCCAGAGCAGTATGATATTCATAAAGGAAATGTCAACACATCATTTAGATTGGGTAAGAATTATAATTCATTTCTATGAGCTAAATTAGCTTATTTCATCAGACCACACTATATTCGTTCCATTTCGTATAAATATTTTCCAGGAGAATATTTATACAGAATAGAATAAATATATTGTGGTCTGATGAAATGAGTGAATTTAACTCATGAACTAATTTAGCTCCTAGAAATACAACTAACCGCTCTAATAAATATGCATCCTTAGATAGGAGTAGCCAGTCATATATATATATATATATATATATATATATATATATATATATATATATCCAGGTTTTGATTTTAAATGTAAGTTGACACTTTGACCGTTAGGGATAGAAAAAAAGAAAAAGAAAACGAAAAATGAAAGCAATGTATTCCCTATAAATAGAAACTACCGGACAAATTTCAAAGTGAATCTTTATTCTGATTAGTTAAAAGGAAAACACACATAAATTTTTTATATATATATATATCCAGGTAAGGTTTTACGATTTTGAGTTCCCTGGCATTTACTTTTTTATATAAAAAGTGCTCAATGCAATCAATATTGTAGAGCATAATCATATATTTTCAAATTAAAAGTACATTGCGACACGAAAATTTCTATGTTTCGAGATATCTAACTCGTCAGCAGACGATGTTGGATGTTGGTTGTGAAAATGATTTACATTTAAATACAAAAAACAATCGGTTTGTTATTTATGTATGTAGGAAGATATAAAATTTATGTCTGTGTTCCTTTTAACTAATCAGAATAAAGATTCATTTTGAAATTTGTCCGGTAGTTTCTATTTATGGGGAATACATTGCTTTGATTTTTCGTTTTTTTTTTCCTTTTTTTCTATCCCTAACGGTCAAAGTGTCAACTTACATTTAAATGTTAATCATTTTCACAACCAACATCCAACATTGCCTGATGACGAGATAGACATCTCGAAAAAGAAATTTCCGTTTCGCAATATACTTTTAATTAATAGTTATATATATATATATATATATATATATATGAAATGATTCGTTTGAACATTATTTTTGACCGATACTCATACTTAAATAGATATTCTGTTTTTAAATAAACAGTATTATATATTTATATCTACCGGCCTGATTATTTACGATCATTTTTTTTATTACGAAAATGTGTGTCATTAGGAGTCGCAGGATTCGAATTTTCGACCCTTATTCACATAGGGGAAGTTACCATGTGATCTGGCACGTCTTAGACCTCTCGACCACGAATGACCTTCAGTCTAAACGAGGTTCTAATCAAGCCTATATAACACAATTTTCGATTCATCGCAATAACCATATCAGCTCTGAAATGTATCTTAATGTCAACAAATGTAAACATGTTATAGAATTTAACGAAGATTAACGAAACTAATTATAAACAAGCGACAATTTGAAATTATTTGTTTGAACATTATTTTTGATCGATACTCGTATTTAAGTAGATATTCTGTTTTATAATCAAACAGTATTATAGATTTATTTCTACCGGCCTGATTATTTACGATAAATGTTACGGAAATTAACGAAGATTAACGAAACTGGCTATAAACAACCGACCATTTGAAATGATTTGTTTGAACATTATTTTTGATCGATACTCATATTTAAGTAGATATTCTGTTTTTAATTAAACGCAATTATATATTTATATCTACCGGCCTGATTATTTACGATAATTTTTTTTTATTACGAAAATGTGTGTCATTCGGCGGGATTTGAACCTGCGACCCCTATCCACATAGAGGAAGCTACCATGTGATCTGAAGGTAATTTGTGGTCGAGAGGTCTATGGCGGGTGTAAATTTTCAAGAAAATCGGTTTAGCCGTTTTGGAGTCTGTAGGTAACGGATACCCACACACACACAGACACATATACACACGCAGACAAATTTCCATTTATAAGTAAGTTTAGTTACCATTGTATATATATATATATATATTCAAATTTTGATAGTTATTGATTTTATAGTACAACTGTGCAAACTTTCAAGAAAATCTGTTCAGCCGTTTCTGAGTCTATAGCTAACGGACACACAGACACACACACACACACACACAAACATACACACAGAGAAACAAAGTTCCATTTATAAATAAGTTTACATACATATATATATATATATATATATATATATATATATATATATATCAATAAATATACATATGGACATACAAGTACACACACACACATATATATAAATGGATATTTCTCTGGTGTTAATAGAACAGTGCTGAAAGTAATATAACAAAACTAATATGTATATATTAATAAATATACATGCTATCCTATGTCTATAAGATAAAACGGAGTGCATAAAACTCAGGTTTGTGTTATAGACGTAGGATAATATATATATATATATATGAAATGAATTGTTTGAACGTTATTTTTTTATCGATACTCGAATTTAAGTAGATATTCTGTTTTTAATTAAACAGTATTATATTTTTATATCTATTGACCTGATTATTTACGATAAATTTTTAATAAAATAAAACAAAAAAATAATGTTCAAACAATTCATTTCAAATTGTCGGTTGTTTATAACAAAGTTTCGTTAAAATTTGTTAATCTCCGTAATATATATATATATATATATATATATATATATATATCTTTTTTTTTTTATTTAAAGTAATGTTTAAACAAATAAACTTAAATATGTTGGCGAATATAATTGAATAACGTTCAGTGAAATTTCGTTATATATATATATATATATATATATATATATATATATATATATATTAACAATACCAATATACTCGCAATACAAATCATGAAAAGAAGCCAGACGTTAATTTCACTTAACTCCTGACAGATTTTGACCAAAGCTTTTCATTTTCTTTATGTCTTAGTAATACGGAAGAATACCCTCGAGGGATGAAAATGTGGATACTAGAAAGGTTTGTTTCAAATTTTGGAAGCAATCTGTTCTTTCAGATATGTCCAGAATCTTTGTCTTAATATTTTGACATTTACTTTAATATTCATTTCGCTATTATTCAATTTGATGGAACATATGCTGGCAGTGGGATGTCCGTGTGCGTGGGCGGATATATCTACGGACTCGTGATGAAGCGTATGATTATGACGTGTGAGGCCATTAACTCGCACACGAGTCTTTTTTAGGCCTGTCCAAATAGTAAAGTGGATATATATATATATATATATATATATATATATATATATATTTTAATTCAGATACTTCAATCCAAGGGAAAAAAGCAGGAAGGTAAATTCCAAAAAACCCGATCCTAATTAATATTAAAAATTTATTTTAATATTAAAAAATGATACAGGAGAGAGCTCCATGTAATAAAATATTACAGAGCAAATATATATTAAAAAAGGATATATATATATATTAATTTATTTTAATATTATTTTTAATAGATACTCGTATTTGAGTAGATAGTCTGTTTTTAATTAAACATATATATATATATATATATATGTGTGTGTGTGTGTGTGTGAGTGTGTGTGTGTGTGTGTCGGCCTGAATATTTTAAGAAATTTTGTTAGTAAATGTATCATTCAACGACATAGGTAAAGCTATCAATTGATCTTGTGCGTCTGAACTGCTCGACCACCAATGATTTCATTAAGCTTGTTTACATTACGATACACTTTCAGAGCAGTAAATAGTATTTGCGATAAAAATTTAAAAAATTGTGTTTATAAGGCTTAGTCGGCATCGTCTAGTGTGAAATGATTCGTTGTCGAGCGGTTAAGGCGCATCAGACCAATTGATGTCGTCCCCTGTGTTGTTAAGTGTCACAAATTAAAATCTATCCGAATGACACGCAAAATTTATCAAAAATATTTAGGCCGTTATATATATATATATATATATATATATATATATATATATACATATGCTGCTTAATGAAAATATGACTATCTTTTAAGAATAATATTCAAATAAATTAAAATATGTCGGTTGATTTCGCAAATCTCCATTTCGTTATATATATATATATATATTGCATTTCGGTAATAACTTCTCTTATATATATATATATATATGTGTGTGTGTGTGTGTGTGTGTGTGTGTGTGTGTGTGTGTGTGTGTGTGTGTGCAAACAAACATACACACAAACACACACTATATATATATATATATATATATATATATATATATATATATATAATCACCCGCAGACAGACTGTTTCGCTGTATCATAGCTCATCAGTACAGTTAGACTCCGATTTCTCTTAACCCAGGATTGAAACCCGACCGAAATGGCGTCAGTCGGCGATTCTACCTCTACGGCCGCTCGGTAGAAGAAGGCATACATTTTAGCGTGTATATTATCATTTTAAACGCCCAATAGCTGAGTGTTCTAATTCATTGCTGAATGAACGATGTGTAAATGCTAGAGTAGCTACTGTTTTTAAAGTCTACCATTCTATATATATATATATATGATAAAAATTCGAAATTTCAACAATATCAAAATACAGCTAATCCCACGTATCAAGATCACGTAACAAATAAATGTATCAGTTTTAACCATTTATATAAAGTATATGTATATTTTGTGAGTATATCTTCATGTAAGCATGTTTTATTAAATGATGTACACGTATGATATCTATTTATTGTTACAATAATTCGTTCTTAGAAGGCGCCGTAGTTCTTATTAACCCAAGTACTTTAAAGCTCCTCCGAAAGTTTCAAGGGTGAATTGCGACGGCATCTTTAATAAAATTATATCGTTACGATGGTGATTTTTTGTACACTTTTTAGTTTTACATTTAGCAAGCGCGTTCTGTTATAATTATCTTAAACTAGCAGTATAGCCCGGCGTTGCTCGGGTGTAATGAAAGCTTTAAAACTAATCCATGGTCCTTGAGCTCAGACTCTTTGGACGTTGACACGAAAGACTAAAGTGCAATAGCTGTTTCCAGTTAAAGCGAAACCGTAGACTGAAAGAAAAATGAATGGATGTAAGTCAAATTTTGATTCCCTGGTATCGACATCAAATAAGAATTTTTCGTCGTAAACTGAATTTTGAAGGCTAAATAAGTCCTCTGATGAAATGGTATCATGGCTGAGACTAAGAACTAAAATTATACCTTTTTAGAGCCAAACCCGAAGCAAAAACTAAAACAAAAAGCTGAAAAAATACAGACATACAGGCAGATAAACAGACACACACACAAACATCTTGCCTGATATATATATATATATATATATATATATATATATATATAAATATATATATAATCGATTTTCTGCACTATTGTAAGAACTGCAACCTTAAAACTTCTGAATATCGTTTCTTATGTCTTTGTCTATGAGTGTATCAAATTTGATTAAAATCGGACCACTCCTTCTATAACCCGATTTTTTCGATTATTGATTTTCGATATTTATCGGGTGTACCTCGACACAAAACACTCGCAGACGCTTATAGTACAACTGTGTAAATTTTCAAGAAAATCGGTTCAGCCGGTTCAGAGTCTATAGGTAACGGACACACACACACACACACACACACACACACACACACACACACACACACACACACACACACACAAAGTTCCATTGATAAATAAGTTTAGATTAGACGTTGTGGTCACGAAGTTTTGGAAACAGGCGTTCCCAATTCAAGATGGGTAACGAGAGAAGGTAAATTGCAATCGGGGTTCAATGTTAGTAAGCTCAAATGCATTTGAAAACAATAAATCTTGTTCAGTGCTGTTTGCTTGCTTTTGTTACGGAGCACTTCAAGAATTTGAAGTTGTTTATTATTTTCGTGACGTAGTGTATTGCCTCCACTCATTTTCGATACCTATTATTTAAAATTATATTTTTGAAAATAAAAAAAAGCCATACTTGAAGATTTCTTTTTAGCCTTAATTGAAAGCTAAATGATTAAATTTGTTATTTCCGGTAAGCAAAATTCTCTGGTATTTGAAACAAAAATTATATTGATTGGAATCGATTTTTTTAGTTGCATTTAGAAAAAGCATTAAGATACGTCATTTTGACACATTTGGAAACAAATAATAATTCTTGCATTTAAAAATCGTGTAAAAATAATATATATATTTGCGGCACGTTATTTGTGGAAAATTAGCAAATTTAAAGTTAAATTAATCTGATTTGAAACAAATTTTAATTCCAGCATAAAACCTAGTATACATGTCTTTCTTAACCACGGTGTTTTTGTTTTTTTTTCCTGACGTATTGACTGATTTATTGACAGACTGACGTGTTGAAAAGTTAAATAGTTTTTCCACTGTTTATAGATTTTTTTTTATATATTGAATAGTTGCCTATTAATAAATATGCATTACCAAAATAGATGAAAATGTTTAAAAACAGACAGTTTTTATTGTGAAATAAAGCCGCAACTTGGTTTAAAGAATTTTTACCCGGCACCAATTTGCAAAGACTTTCGGAATATATTTAAAATGTGACTCAATGTCTTAACTCTGTGAATAAGTCAATAGTTCTTCTGTAACGATGTAACGTTTGCTTGTTGTTCTCTTCATATATATATCAGTGAATATCGTCATTTTGGTGTCCTGACTATTGCAGATAACCTGTCGGTCTTTCTTCTCTTAATATGAACATAGCAGCCGATTTTCCTTACTTCATGTTGGTCTTTAACGTCAGTAACCTTTGAGTCGGTTACTTTTTAATTCATTTTTTATGTTGTTTCTTTCATTAACATGGTTTTTTTTTTACAGTTTTCTTCCGCCATGTTTTCGTTCTTTTTCTATTCGCTTATTTTTTCGTTTTCCTTGTTCTTTCTTAATAGTTTTTACTTTTGCGTGTTTATCCTTTCTTTTTTCTTTTGTTTTTTCTTTTATTCTTTTTTATCCTTTTATTTCTTTTTCTTTTCTTTTTTTTATTTATGTTTGTTGCTTGTTCGTTTGTTGGTTTGTTAGTTTCTTTATTTCTTTCTTCATTTTTTTCATACATTTTTCTTTATAGGATTTTGATTCTTTTCATTCTTTCATTCATTCATACTTTCTTATTTTCATTCTTTCTTATTTTCTTTCTTATTGATTTTTCGTTTGATTTATTTCCTTTCTTTCTTTCTTTCTTTCTTTCTTTATTTCTTTTTTATGGAATTTTTCTAAGCTTTCATTCATTCATTCATTCTTTCTTTCTTTTCATTGATTTCTCCTTTGCTTGCTTTCTTATCCGTTTGCTTATATGATTTTCCTTCTCTTTCTTTTTCTTCCCTCTTTTTCATTCATTCGTTCTTCCTTTTTTATTTATTTCCCCTTTTTTTTCTTTTTTCTTTCTTTCTTATCTATTTTCCTATGTGATTTTCTTTCTTTCTTTCTTTCTTTCGTTCGTTCTTTGTCATATCCTTTCTTTTTCTTTCTTATTACCTCATGTTGTTTCTTTCTTTCTTACAGAATTTTCTTTCTTTCGTATTTCTTTCCCTTTTTCTCACTTTTTTCTTTCTTATATGATTTTCTTTCTTTCTGCATTTCTTTCATTTTTTCTTTCTTTCTTTCCTCGTGTTCATTCTTTCTTTCTTTCTTTCTTTCTTATAGAATTTTATTTCTTCTCCATTTTTTTGTCTTTTTCTTTCTATTTCTTTAATTTTCTTTCTTTTTTCGTTCTCTCTCTGTTTTAATTCTTTCTTTCTTATATGATCTTTTTTCTTTGTTTCTTACCTCATGTTCTTACTTTTTTCTTCTTTCTTTCTTATAGAATTTTCTTTCTTTCCTATTTCTTTCTCTTTTTCTTTCGTTCTTTCTTTTAGTCTTTCTTTATTTCTTTATTTCTTTTATATGATTTTTCTTTTTTCTGCATTTCTTTCTTTTTCATTTTTATTATCTCATGTCTATTGTTTCTTATAGAATTTTTTACTTTCTCATTTATTTCTCATTTTCCTTCTTTCGTATATTATTTTCTTTCTTTATGTATTTCTTTCTTTTTTTCTTGCCTCATATTCGTTCTTTCTTTTTTACTTATAGAATCTTCTTTCTTTCCCATTTCTTTTTTCATTTTTTTTTATCCTCATGTTTTTTGTTTCTTTCTTTTTATCTCATTTTCTTTGTTTTTTTTTACTTTTTTCTTTGTTCATATTCTTTCTTTCTTTCTTTCTTTCTTTCTTTCTTTCTTCTAGAATCTTCTTTCTTTCCCATTTTTTTTCATTCATTTTCATCCTCATATTCTTTGTTTCTTTCTTTTTATCTCATGTTCTTTGTTTTTTATTTTCTTTCTTAGCTTTTTTTTTCTTTCTTTTTTTTCTTATAGAATCTTCTTTCTTTCCCATTTCTTTTTTTCATTCTTTTTTATCTTCATGTTCTTTATTTCTTTTTATCTCATGTTCTTTGTTTTTACTTTTTTCTTAGCTTATATTCTTTCTTTCTTTCTTTCTTTCTTTCTTTCTTTCTTTCTTTCTTATCCGTTTTCAGATCTGCATTTTATTCTTTGCAGTTCGAATATTACATCCGATGTTCATCTGCTGTTCCTTTCTTTTTCTCTCTATCTCTCTATTTCTTTTTTTATCTTACTGTCCAGTTGTGCCATTTAACGTCTCCGCCGGTGTCGTTCGTAGATCTCCCAAGACGGACAGATGGACTGCAAAAAGGACAGAGACACGACCGACGTTCACCACAAAAGATCTTGTCGCAGTAATAACAAGATAATATTGGGAAACATGAAATTAATAAACTATCCGTGCATGTGCGACGGCCAGTGTGCATGCGTCCTTTCGTGGACAAAAGTGTGCATTTTGCTGTCTGAACGTGAGAGTGTAAATGACATTGACGTTCAGATGGAGGGAGAAAGGCGACAGAAGGAGAGTAGAGAGCAGAAAGTAAGCGGAGGCGCGAGTGGTTGGTGGGGGTAACGAGTCATCGTGTCTCGTGTGTATGCGTGTCTGTGTCTGCCCGTCCCTTTGGATGCTTTTAAATCTTGCCCACAGCCTGTAAAGGCTTTTAAAGGGCTGGGAGAAGAAGAATAGCAATATGGCGTTGCTTAACAGACGCGCCTCTCATTAAACACTGTTTACTCTCCAATATCACCAGCTACTTTACATCAAGCATTGCTCGCCGAGTCTCTTGGCATTTTATTTCTTTACCATTGTTTTTATTCTTGATATTTTTCATTTATCGTGCATTCTTTCTTTTTCTCTTCCTCTTTCTTTCTTTCTTTCTTTTACTCTTTTTCTTTTTTCTTGTTACCTTTATTACATTTTTTCTTTCATTTTATTATTTTTTGTCGTTCTTTTATTCATCTCGACGGCTTTAGGATGTGTTCTTTTTTATCTCTTTCTTTCTTTCTTTCTTTCTTTCTTTCTTTCTTTCAAGCCTTCTTTGTTCTATATTTTTCTTTTATTTATCTATATTTTTTTCATCTCACTCTTTATAGCCCTTTCTTTCATTCTCTTTTTTCTTGTTCCTATTTCATTTTTCAATTTACTTTTAGTTTATTTTTTGTTTTTCTTTTTATTCATATTTACAACTTGTTCTTTCTTTCTTTCTTTCTTTCGTTATTTCAATTTTTTCTTTTCATTTTATCTTATTTCTTTTTTCTTGTTTTTGTTCATTTCATCTGCTTTACTTGGTTTTCTTTCTTTCTTCCTTTCTATCTTTTTTCTTTTTTCTTTCTTTCTTATCTACTTGTTCTCTTTTTTCTTTTTATTTATTCTTATTTCTTTCTGTCCTGTTTCCTTTATTTCAGTTTTTATTTTCCTTTCTATTCGTATTTTCTTTATTTTTATTCTCCCCATATCGTTGTTTGTTTGTTTGTTTGTTTGTTTTGTTTGTTTGTTTGTTTGTTTGTTTGTTTGTTTGTTTGTTTGTTTGTTTCTTTCTTTCTTTCTTTCTTTCTTTCTTCTCTCAAGTCTTTTTTGTCCTATCTTTGATTTTTTATTCATTCTTAGTTCTTCCTTTCATTTTTCTTTCCTATTTCCCTCTTTCTTTCTTTCTTTCTTTTTTTCTTTCTTTCTTTCTTTCTTTCTTCTCTCAAGTCTTTTTTGTCCTATCTTTGATTTTTTATTCATCCTTATTTCTTCCTTTCATTTTTCTTTCTTTCTTTCTTTGTCTTCGTTTTCTTATCAGATTTTCTTGCTATTCTTTTTTCATTCTTTTCATATTTCTTTCTTTAAATCTACTTTATTATATCGTTCAACTTCATATTTATCATTGTTTTTCCTCTCTTTTCATTTTAATACCTTTCATTCCTTCTTTATTTCTAGATGTTTCTCTTCGTCTACATTTCTGCCTGCTTTCACATTTCTTTCTTCTCAGTCTTTTTTTCCATTTCGACCACAACATTCTTTCTTTCTTTCTTTCTTTCTTTCTTTCTTTCTTTCTTTCTTCAGTTTTGGTCTTTCTCATCCTATTTTTCTTACTGTTTCCTCTTTATTGCTTTTTCACTTTACAACTTGCTAAATCCAACCTTGAATTTCCCATTCTAAATTTCTTTTCTTTTTTTATTCATTCACACCTTACTCTCCCATTCACACCTTACTCTCCCTTTGCTTTGCTCGTCCACAATCACAAAAAGAATCTTATCTCTTGTAATAGATACTCGTATCTGAGTAAATACTCTGTTTTTAATTATATATATATATAATTAAAAACAGACGCCCTCATACCCTGATTGAGCACTCTGGAAGATTGGTAGACTTTGATAAACAGTAGCTACTCTGGCATGTACGCATCGCTCATTCTGTAATGAATTAGAGCACTCTGGCTATTGGGCGTGTATAATGATAATATACACGCTAAAAGGTCTACCTTCTTCTACCGAGCGCCCATAGCCAAGAGGTAGAGTCACCGACTGACACCAATTCGGTCGGGTTTTAACCCTGGGTTAAAAGCAGTCGCAGTTTAACCGTACTGATGAGCTGTGATACAGCGAAACAGATCTGTCTGCGGATATATATATATATATATATATATATATATATATATATATATATATATCCGTGAAAAGAACCCAAGGTTTTACGATTTTGAGTTCAATGGCATTTACGTTTTTATAAAAAGTATTCAATATATTGAATATTGTAGAGCATAATATAATCATATATTTATGAATTAAAAGTACATTGCGACACGGAAATTTCTATGTTTCGAGATTTCTATCTCGTCATCAGGCAATGTTGAATGTTAGTTGTGAAAATGATTTCCATTTAAATACAAAAAACAATTGGTTTGTTATTTATGTATGCGAGAAGATATAAAATTTATGTGTGTGTTCCTTTTAACTAATCAGATTAAAGATTCACTTTGAACTTTGGCCAGTAGTTTCTATTTTTAGGAAATACATACTTTTTTTTCCTTTTTTATTTTTCTATTTTTCTTTTTTTCCTCCCTAATGATCAAAGTGTCAACCTACTTTTAATCTAATTTTATTTTTATTTTTATTTTTATTTTTATGGCTTTTCACTCTATCATGTTACTTTTGATGTATACATTCTTGTACCAAAAATGTCCTTTCTGCTTTCTCCATATCTTGACCTCTTCTCATAGAAAACAGGAAAAAGATGGAGAAAGAAAGAAATCGTTTTATATTTTTATTCTAACTTAAAGGGTCTTTTGAGTAAATTTACTCTTTTTATCAGTACATATTTAATTCTAACTTTCTCAAAACCCTTAATTTATAAATAACAAAAATAAGTCATGGCTCTGCCGAGTCACGACTGGGGAAAGATAGACAGATATTTTTGGCCGGGCTATATGGCCCGGAAGACCCACATAAAATTACCTTGTCTCATATTTCGCCTTAAGTGGAAAGGCCGACTAAATATTGTAGTAACACCAGCAGTGCTACCTTTGTCACTGTCAGCTCTCTGCTTTCGGGCGGAGAGCGCTGACCCAGTCGTGGCTCCGCCGAAGGGTAGAGTCACGACTGGGGAAGGATAGACAGACATTTTTGGCCGGGCTATATGGCCCGGAAGACCCACATAAAAATGAACTTGTGTCACATTTCGCCTTAAGTGGGAAGGCCGACTAAATATTGTAGTAAGACCAATAGTGCGCAGCCGCGTACGACTACCAATGTCGGACACCACTGGATAGTAAGCTCCGCTTACTCTTACACTTTTCTTTGTAACCTTTCTGTTTAATATATCTTTCTTTATCTATAATCCGTGTTTCGTGTTTTCCTTCTGTGGCTCCCACTTTGGGTCCACATCAGAGACGTACCTTAATATGGAAAAGAAATTAAAAAAAAAATTCTCATACAACACATTCAACATGCGTCCCATACATACAGGCTCCACGTATTGTGTGCATTATTCCCTCGTCTAATTTCGTTTGTATAGCAATGTCATACTAATTGGGTCCTGGGCATGACGATAAACTGCATCCTGCAGCAAGGTCTCTGATTAGGAGGCTGTGAGGAGCATGGAACCACCTCTTAATTGCTGTTGTTCTCAGGTCCAACCTGACCCGGAGTGGTCGCATCTGTTAGGGTCCTAGCTATGGGTAAATAGTTAACCCCTGAACTTGGGTCAAAACACTATGAAAGTATAAAAATACACTTTTATAGAAAATATACATAAAAATAGACATTTCTAGAAAAATAAACATTTTTGAAGGAAAAATATTACCAACAATACAATTTTGAAAAAAAGAATTATTACCATCACACATTTTTGAAGGAAAATATTATTCTTATCAAAACATTTTTGAATACAAAACTAAATGACATTTTCTGTTTTCTAAAATAATAAAGAAGAAAAACAAAAACATTTCATCAAAATCTAAGTAAATCAACCTTCTCACTATAACCGAACATTAAAAAAAAAACAAAAACAGAAAAAACCTTAAAACCCCACCTTTTTGGCATTAATTAACCCACAGAGGTGTTGATATGCCGTTAAACAAAACTCAAACTCAAGTCATACTAATTGGTGGTTAATAAATATACTAAACATCTTTTATTGTCCAATGATTGTTTTATTTTCATAAAAATGAATTAAAAATTTAAAAAATATGCATATCAAAATATAAAATAATCAAGTAAATTTTATTCATCCTCAAATCTCCAAAAACTCGCCACTGCAGGATTTATGTAAAAACTTTAAACTATCATCTGCAGAGTCATCACTAGTTTCAGTCATATACAATAAATGATCCTCACTACCATCCATGCCATTGTGGTAAACATGGTGCTAACTGATACATTCGTCTTGGAAGACGCACGCATATTTCTCAGTGTAATTTTTAGGAAAAAAGTGCGTCTTGTAAGCAGGAAAATACGTTAACTCCTATTAAGATATGGTGATTTTCTAAGCGTATCTTAGATTTCGAACAAGATCGAAAATGCGGATCGCCCAGTGAGGATCGATTTTCCTATTCAGTCGTAATTTATCTCGGGAGCCAGGTTTGGTAAATGTTACACTATTATCAAGTGCTCTAAAATGATTCCTAGTTGAGATGTGTCACAAGGTCGAAAATGTGGAGCCCCCAGTGAGGAACGAATTCACTTCTTCTTCTTCTTCTTCTTCTTCTTCTTCTTCTTTGTGTCATGACTGACTAGGTAAAAGATTTTCCCACAGTAAGTTAGCATTTCTTTCAACGGTAGACTGGTTGCCAACCAAGGTCATATAACACGCTCCTTCCTACTATTCAATCTATAGCATGGAAGAGAAGAGATAGATTCATGCCTTTCTCAAGGGTATTTGCGCTTAACTGGTTCCAACGAATTCATCTGGAATTCGAACTCGACTCTCCGAATTCTCATTGCACCTCAACGCAAGTTCTTCAAATATTCATTCAGTCAATTAAGTGCCATACGTGATACACGCTTTGGGCGATCATGTCTCGATAGAGACATGACCGACTGGGCAAAAGATTAACCCTTAGTAGATTGCCATTATTTTCTGCGGTAGACTGGTTGCCGACCAATGATATAAAACCTAATCTGTCATGTTATTTAACCAATAGCTAGAGGGCGAAGAAATGTATTGTATTATTAAGTAGTAATTGTGGGGTGATCAGTTTATTACTTCATAACAATAGAAAACCTATCCCCCACTTTATGTCCTGTAGAGGCCTTAATCATGTCTCTAGCTATTATATTCAGTCAGTTAAGTGCCATACGTGATACATGCTTTGGGCGATCATGTCTCGAAAGAGACATGACTGACTGAGCAGTAGATTATCCTGTAGTAGGTTGCCATTACTTTCTGCAGTAGATTGGTTGCAAGCCAAGCCTATGGAACGCAATCTGTTCTGTTATTTAAAAAAAAATTAATCGTTTCACCCAAGCAAGGCGTTAACGCCACTGATGCGCAGGAGGGTACATAAGAGAAAATGATTAGATAGAAGGAGAGTAAAGAGAAAGACGAACCAGTTAGAGGAGGTGTCAAAGAAAGGAGCAAGAGAAGGATTGGAATACAGGTGTGATGGCAGTTGCAAAGGTAGAGAGAAAGGAAAACGTATACAGAGTGATGTAGAAAGAACTGGAATCAAGTGGTTAAAAGATGGGTATTGACATTGCATTTAAATTCCTGGATGTTGTAGCCGTCAGGAAAGTAAGACAGGGGATGTCAGAGAAAGGAGCAAGAGAAGGATGGGAATACAGGTGTGATGACATTTGCAAAGGTAGAGAGAAAGGAAAATATATACAGGGTGATGTAGAAAGAATTTGAGTCAAGTGGATAAGAGATGAGTATTGACATTGCATTTAAATTCCTGGAGGTTGTAGTCATCAGGAAAATAAGAATATTTAACCCATACCTGGAGGGTAGAGATGGATTTATACTTTTCCCAAGGGTATTCGCGCTTAAGTGAATTCAACTGGAATTTGAACTCGGCCCTTTCATAAAAGAACGCTTACCTTTATTTACATATTTTTAAATACGAAACACTTGTATTTTCATAATGACTAGAGGACTAATTGTTAGCGTTCGGTCAAAGATTTTTGAACAACCCCGGCATAGTGGGATAACTCACTTCTTGTCCGCTAGGTGGTGCTGTTTCAGGAATATAAAAAGACTTGGCAATAATATTATTCCTTTTCATCTTAATCTTTTATTTCTTATTTCCTTTAATTTTTATTTATTTATTTTTATTTTTTATTTTTATTTATTTGTTTTTTTCTTGGAGGATCCTTGTATATCGTTATCGCCATTCTTTTTTCTCATTTTCTCTTTCTTCTTTCTTTCTTTTTTGTCTCCCACTTTTGCTTTTCTCAATTTTTTTTGATCAATTTTTTTTGATCAATTTTTTCCTCATCGCATTTCTCGCCTTTCTTTTGTTTTCTCGTTTTCTTCTTTCTTTGCTAAATTTACTCCCTCCTCCTTTCATTTATTTTCTTCTCTTTTTTCTTCTTTTACTCCCAACCTTCTCCTTTTTTTTTTCTTTTCCCCACACGTATTTATCTCTTATTCCGCTTACCCGCAAAATATTCACCTACCCGACTCTCACCAAACAAGATGCATGAATATAAATACGTGGACGCAGTCATTTACGAAAACCACGAAACAGTCTTTATTTGTTCATCTGATTCGCCATTTTGTTTTGTTTCCTTTTTTTTTTTTTTACAGCTGTAGTTAAAAAAGAGTAGAAAAGATCCTAATCACCTGCGGCTAGTTGTTGAATAATCTTATTAGATTTGAAGTGCTTAACGTCACGCGTGTGTCCAATCCGCTAAACAATATTAAAGGCAGTGTAATTGTTGATGCATTCTAATATTAATGTTTTTTCCCCCTTTTTTTTTGTGCGTACTCGTCTATTATATAGATCAGTCTTTAAGAGCAACGGTTTAGTTTGCTTGAAATATGTTCTGAATCAAGTGTGCGTCTCTAACAATGTCTATTTAATTTGTTTTCGGTAGTAGCGTACTTGATTCGTTTCCATGATTTGTGAATTTGATACATACTTTTTACGATTTTCATTCCTTGTTATTTATTCTAAACACATTTCTCTTCCCTTTCTATTTATTTCACTCTTTATTTTTAATCACTCATTTATTCTATCAGTTACTTTTCTTTCAAGATTACATTCTTCATTTTATTCGGAAATTAATTTATTAGACACATTTTTTCTTTTTTGCTCTTTCTACTCTTCAAATATTGGTATTTTTTTTAATACAAAACAGAATTTTCTTATGGCGTCTTTTCTGGGTGTTTTTTCTTTCTTATTTTACTTTATTTTTTCTTTCTTTTTTTTTTTTTAAATCATATCACCCCGAGCAAGGTGGTAAGGCCACTGGTGTGCAGGGGGTTACGTAAGAGTGAATAGATTGGTAAAGAGAAAGCCGGAAACCACGTCCTAAACAGGGAACAAGGGATGAGCCTCTACACCTGTTCAATAGACGTGGGTGGAGTGTGAACCGGGCGACTGTTTAGTCTATCTACTCCAATTAGATTTTTACTTTTTTCTTTTTCTTTCTTCTTTTCTTTTTCTTTTTACTCGCCTCCTTTCTTTAATTCTTTTTCTTTTTTGCTTTCTAACCGTATTTTTTGCTTTATTTCCTTTTTCTGTTTTCTCTCGTTCGTTTTTCTTTCATGCTTTCTTTATTTCATTCTTGTCTTTCTTTCTTTCGCTTTTTCTGCTTTCTTTATTTCATTCTTTCTTATTTATTTCTTTCATGCTTTATTTATTGCTCGTTTTTTTATTTCGGTCTTTCTTTTTCTTTCATTTTACTTTGTTTTTCTTTCTTTCATTCTTTTTTGCTTTCTTTCTTTTTATTTATTTATTTTTTCTTTCCCTCTTTCTGACTTTCTTTTTCTTTTTCTTTTTCTCTCTTTCTTTCTTTCTTTCTCTTTTTTCTTCATTCCTTTCTTTCTTTTTCTCACTATTTTCTTTCTTTCTTTCGTTTTACTATTTGATGATGAATGTGAAGAAACAAAAAAAGAAAACAATAAAAGTTCCCGATTTTATTATTCCGTCTCTAATATTGTTCTGTTTAAATAATATATTGTTCCTTTTCTTTCTTTCTTTCTTTCTTTCTTTCTTTCTTTCTTTCTTTCTGCATTTCCTTTTCCATTTCTTTCCCTCTGTATCCTTCTTTATCTATTATTTGTGTATTTATTCTTAAATTTTAAATTCTTTTTTTCTTTTCTTTCTGGGAGTGTTTTTTGATAGACCTACCAAACTACTCAGCACATTCTTGTGAATCATGCAAATAGAATAGCCTCATCTACATCTAGATATGGCTACAAATAATGGAGGCGTTATTAATACGAAAAGAAAAAAACACAGCTCTCAGTAATATTAACCATGAATACAGCCTCAGTGTGCTGACCGTTTTTGGAAATAAAACATCTCTATAATTCCAGATACATACATAAAGAAAATCCATTAATTCAACGAATCCTTGATAATCACTAAAAATATAACCGAAAGTGCTCGGACATACAAAACATTTGGACAATTTCTTTATAATTTACGTCCAGAAAAGAAAAAGACAAAAGAACACGTGAAAAAGTAAATAAAATGCTTAACCACAGTACCCTGGCAGTCGTTTTTAATGAGACTCTCTCTCTCTCTCTATCTCTCTCTCTCTCTCTCTCACACACACACACACACACACACACACACACACACACACACACACATATAAATGTAAATGGAACTTTGTGTGTGTATGTGTCTGTGTATGTGTGTCTGTTACCTATAAACGCAGAAACGGCTGAACCAATTTGCTTGAAATTTTACACAGTTGCACTATAAGCGTCTGTGAGTGTTCTTAGCTAGGTTTTGTGTCGAGGTAGATATCGAAAATTGATAATCGAAAAAATCGGGTTATAAAAGGTGTGGTCCGATTTTAATCAAATTTGATACACTCATGAAAACGATATTCAGAAGTTTCAAGGTTGTTGTTCTTACAATAGTGCATAAAATCGATAATATATATATATATATATATATATATATATATATATATATATATATAAAGCAAGATGTTTGCGTGTGCGTGTGTCTGTTTATCTGTCTGTATGTCCTTTATACAAATCCACATTTTTTATCCGATTCTCACCAAACTTCACACAAATATTCTTTAGGCTGAGTCTGAGCTCAAGGACCATGGATTAGTTTTAAAGCTTTCATTACACAACGAGCAACGCCGGGTTATACTGCTATATATATATATATATATATATATATATATATATATATATATATATATGTATGTATGTATGTATGTATGTATGTATAGTCACGGTTCATCAGTACGGTTAGATTGCTTCTAGCCAGGATTGATACCCAAACAAATTGGCATCAGTCGGCCATTCTACTTCTGGGCTATGGTCGTTCGGTAGAGGAAGGCGGAATTTAGTGTATTATATACGATGTAAACACACGCTAGTAGCTGAGAGTGTTTAGATCCATTACTGAATGAACGATATATAATCATATAATTAAATTTGTTTTTTATTTAAAAATATATTGCGACACGGAAATTTCTATGTTTCGAGATTTCTACCTCCACACCAGGCAATGTTAGATCATAGTTGTGAAACTGAATTTCATATAAATATAAGAAACAATACATTTGTTTTTTTTTTATAGATACGGGAAGACAGAAAAAAATTATGTGTGTGTTCAATTTAACTAATCAGAATAAAGATTACGATTAAATTTGAAAACAGTTTATATTTTGGGGGAATCTCTGTTCAGATATCCCATATCTATAAAATACAAACGTATTGTTTCTTATATTTAAATGAAAATCATTTTCACAACTATGATCTAACATTGCCTGGTGTGGAGGTAGAAATCTCGAAACATAAAAAATTTCCGTATCGCAATGTATTTTTAATTAAAAAACAAATCTAATTATATGATTATATTACGCTCTACAATATTTATTGTATTGAGCACTTTAAAAGAAAAAGCAAATGCCGGAGAACTCGGAATTGTAAAATTGTTGATTCTCTTTACCTGGATATATATATATATATATATATATATATATATATATATATATATATATTAATAATATATATATATATATATATATATATATATATATATATATATATTTATATATACTGCAATGGTTGTTGCAATGTTGCAACAACCATTACAGTATAACGCTCTACATTTGTATCGAGCACTCTTTATAAAAGTAAATGCATGAACAAAAGGTAAATAAACCTACGAGTTCAACAACTTAGTTACAATATATATATATATATATATATATATATATATATATATATATATAGGTTAATTCATTTCGTAACTCTCTGTAAAATTGTCTTTGTTAGCATTTTTTTTTTTTTACATTAAGATTGGACCAGCTAAAGAAGCTTACAATAAAAATAAAATAAAAAATGGTTCCCAAGCTATTTTTCTCCTGGTCGAATTTTCTGAATGAACATTTGTTTGCGTCTCACCAAATTTTATATGATAAAAGTTCATAAAAATACACCATTAAAGGGAGAAAATCGCAATTTCGAAATCAGAAAATTATCACTGATAACTCTCTCCTCCAATTTGCGGAACCTAGTTACTATTTTCTTAATACTTGATATAATGCAAACATTTCACAATGATAAAATAATGAGTATTTATAACTATTTACACTGGGACCCATGCATATTATAATATTTTACATTCTGAAATCATATTTGTTTTTCCGTATGAATTTTAAAAACTGTTTATAAATCTTTGATTGATTTCATTCCTTCCGTCTCACCGGCTATCCTAATCCGCCGCACCCATTGGAAACAGCTGAACTAAGCAATGGAAATTTTATGAGAAAACCAAAAAGTAAAATGTTTTAAACTTTTGTTTTTAATCATTTCACCCCAAGCAAGGCGTTAACGCTCCTGATGTGCAGTGTGTTACATAAAAGAGTTGAAGTATTAGGAAGGAGGAGAATGAAGACATAGACGAACCAGCTACAGTGGGTGAAAGAGAAAGGGCAAGAGAAGGATGTTAATATAGTTTTTTTTTTAATCATTTCACCCCAAGCAAGGCGTTAACGCTACTGATGTGCAGGGGGTTACATTAAAGAGTTGAAGTATTAGGAAGGAGGAGAGTGAAGACATAGACGAACCAGCTACAGGGGGTGAAAGAGAAAGGGCAAGACAAGGATGTTAATATAGTTTTTTTTTAATCATTTCACCCGAGGCAAAGCATTCCACTGCCACTATTGCGCAGGGGGTTACATAGGGGAAGGCAATGAGAAAGATTTGTTACATATAGAAAATGTCAGAATGAGGGTGATAGACGAGCAAGGATGTAGATGGGAAGAGTATTTGAGAGAATGGATGCGAGTTAGTGTGTTAGATGTTTATTGACCTTACATTTAAACTCCTGCAGATTTTAGCTGTCGGAGAAGAAAGTATGTGGAAGGGAATTCCACAGGTGGGAAGTACGAGAAAAAAGCTGTTGGAGTAGAAAATTGCGGTTACATTTTATCGGTTTCACTGTAAAAGGGTGGGACCTAGTTGCTAATCTTGTATCTCGTGCAAATTCGTACCAAGGGGGCACCAGTGATCTAAGTTCATCGGAGCAGAAGCTGTGAAAGTATTTATAGAAGAGGCACAGGGAAGCCACGTCACGCCGGTGACAGAGTGACTGCAGCCGGTCTGCCAAGTCGGTATCGATCACATTACAGATTCTACATTGGATTTTTTCAAGAACCCCGATGAGAATAGAAGGGGCACCCGACCAGATGTGGCAGCAGTATTCAATACACGGGCGGATGGTAGATTTATATATGTGCAGGATAGATTTAGACGGGAAAAACTTCCGGGTCCTGCACAGAGAACCGACTTTCATATCAGCGGATTTAGCAATGGATTCGATATAGTCATTCCACTTGAGGTCCGCTAAGAGTGTAAGGCCAAGGAGGCGTAGTGTTTTACTCTCTGGGAGGCAAGCCTGTTCCATGCTGATGCGAGGTAGGTGTGATTTTCTATGATGGTTAATTGATAGCAGCTTCGTTTTGGAAGCATTAAAATTTACAAGCCATTTCTTACCCCAGTCTACTACGGATTGGAGGTTCTTTTCAAGCTCGGAAGCGAGGTTCGCTTTGTCGTCCACACCAGATTTTTGATCGAGGCGTTGCAAAGGTAGAGATAAACGGAAAGAACAAGATACACGGGGTGATGTAGAAAGAGCTGGTTTTAAGTGGATAAGAGATGGGAATTGACTTTGCATTTAAATTCCTAGTGGTTGTAGCCGTCAGGAAAGCAAGTATATGGAAGGGAGTTCCACAGGCGGGAAGCGCGTGAAAAGAAGCTGCTAGAATAGAATTGTCCCCAGCATTTGGTTGATCTAACTGTAAAATGTTAAATCTAACTGCTATTTAACATCAACCTTCCTATGTTAGACTAGTGAATGATGAATTTTTTTTTTTATGTTATTTTTAGAAATGAAGCTGAGACTTGAAACAACAGAGATGTGGTTTCTACAAAAAGATTTTAAAAATACCATAGGAACGAAAATGGCGCTTGTGCTTAAGACTGGAAAGGAACAGTTGAATTAGGCGGAGGGAAGGCATAATTAAAACAAAGTGATTCTATAAACTCAGACTCATAGAACACATGTATTGTGGGGACCTACCTACAAATGGACTCGCCCACACCTTTATGATATGGCTGTCAAGTCTAAATAAGAAGTAACGGATTAGTAGCCACAGAGCCACTCTTACTAAACTTGTTTATTATTTTAGTTTAAAATTTGTTGTATTTTTAGTTTGTTTTTGGGTTCATCCCTCTCCCATCATTTCATCTTTCATTAAATATTTTAAATATTTTAAATTATTGTACATAAATGCATTTTTACTGTCACGGGTTTTTTCCCCCCTTTTTTTACATGCCCCTTGTAAATTTGTGGTATTGTGGTGTCTGAAGGATTGGGAGGTGATGGATGGGTTCTTGTGGCGAATGTGCAAATTGTAATGAGTGAATGGGTCGTGATAGTGTTTAGCTAGGTATAGGTTAGCTAGTGAGTACCAACCTCTAGCACTCCCCTTTCGGCTTTGTGCCATAATTCAATATATTTTTTACATGAATAAATATTGAGTAGTAGCCACAGAGTGAGTGAATCAACGAGTCAGGACGCAGTGAGAGAAAGTACTCTCCAGTCCACGTTTAACTTTGTATTACGTTTCCCGAGAATATACTATTCAACCTTTTTTACTACCACTGGTGCGCAGGGGGTGACATAGGAGCAAAGTTATGAGAAAGAGTAACAGATTATAAGGGGTGTCTGGAAGAGGGTAAGAGAAGGATGAGAATACTGGTGTGATGAGAGTAGAATGGACGGAGAAAAGAGAAAGAGAGAAAGGAGGTGAGTCAGTGAGATAGGAAATGACTATTGACCTTACATTTAAATTATTGGAGATTGTAGCTGTCGGGGAAGCAAGGATCCAGAAGGGAATTCCACAGGCGGGAAGTGTGAGAAAAAAAACTACTGGAGTAGAAGTTACTTTACATTTTTTTGGTTTCACTGAAAAAAGGGTGGGACCTAGTTGCTAGTCTAGTACTTTGAGTAAATTCATACATAGGAGCCACCAGTAAGCTAAGTTCATTGGAGCAGAAGCCGTGAAAGTATTTGTAGAAAAGACACAGGGAAACCACATTGCGCCGGTGAGAGAGTGACTGCAGCTGAGCTACCAATTCGGGATCGATCACATTACAGATTCTCCGTTGGATTTTGTCAAGAACTCCGGGGTAAATAGCAGAGGCATCCGACCAGATGTGGCAGCAGTATTCAATACACCGGTGGATGGTAGATTTATATATATTTTTTATAATCATATCGCCACAAGCAAGGCATTTTACTGCCACTTTTTTGCAGGGGGTTACATAGGAGGAAAGTTATGAAAAGGATTGACAGGTTATAGGGGGTGTCAGAAAGTGGGTAAAAGAAGGATGAGAATACTGATGAGAGTGGAGTGGACGGAGAAAGGAGCACGAGAGAGAGAGGATGCAGGTTAGTGCAGAATGGATGGATACGGGAAACACTTCCTGGCCCTACACCATGATTGGTTGTTTTGTTTTTTTTAAAGCATATCACACTCGGCGTGTCATTTATTGCCAACTAAATTTTATTCATTTATTGCTGGTAATACCTTTTTCTTTCAACAATTTATTGTTTTATATATATATATATATATATATATATATATATATATATATATAAGTTTTGTGTCTAATACTTTTTCTTTACGAGTCTCAATATTCATTGGGATTTGTTTTTAAGGGCAGGGTCCCCAAGTCCTACCCTGTTATTTAACCCATAACTGGAGGGAAGGGACGGATTAATACCTTTCCCAAGGGTACCAGTGCTTAAGTGAATACAGGGTATTCAACTGGAATTCGAACTCGGCTCACCGATTTCTCTTTCCGAGCCGATATCCACTGCACCACAACGCACATGCGTCACTAAACGCTTACAGCACCTGGTATTCCCAAGCGGTCACATAACTAAGTACTGACCAGGCTCAACGTTGCTTAACTTTGGTGATCGAGCGAGAACCGGTGTATTCAACATGATATGGCCGTAAGCCTTTTCCAAAATTATTAGTGAATGTGATGAACTCGATTGATTTTCTCAATCATAGCCGCGATCCATTACTTCACCGTTATCCCAGGTAGGAGAATAAAAGGTGGCGGAGTATTGCTTACGAGCTAAAACAGCTAGGAATGTATGGAGAGCCATGATCGGCTATGTCTTTAAGGGGTACAACACGTAGAAAAGGAAAATGAATATTTCAATAGTAACCATAAAAATAAAATTTAGTAATGACCAAAACAGGAACTACTAATCTCTGGAAGCGTTTGTGATAAGCCACCAAATTTGTCTAATTAGGTATTTCCACTAATTTTGATATCTAAGGTGATGTAGTAGATATCGGCTTGGAACCAGAAATCGGAGAGCCTAGTTCGAATTCAAGTTGCATTTACTTACGCGCAAATACCTACCCTTGGGAAAGGTATTAATCCGTCTCTTCCTTCCAGTTATGGATTAAATAACAGGACAGATTGCGTTCTATAGCCTTGGCTGGCAACCAGTCTACCGTAAAAAGTAATGGCAACCTACTGCGATATAATCTTTTACCCAGTCAGACTATAGATCCCAATCCATCCTATTATTTAACCAATAACTGGAGGGAAGAGACGGATTAATACCTTTCCCAAGGGTATTTGTGCGTAAGTGAGTGTAAGGAATTCAACTGGAATTCGAACTCAGCACCCCGTTTTGTCGTTCCGAGTCGATATCCACTGCACCACAAGGCACATACAATGTTTACAATAGGTCTAATAAAAATACCCACTTAGATATCCCAGACGTTAAGGTCGATTCGCTAATCCTGTTTTTTAAACTACTTATTTTACACCGGGGATGTGCGTTGTTGTGCAGTGGATATCGACTCGGAACGACAACTCGTGGAGCTGAGTTCGAATGTCAGGTTGAATTTCTTGCATTCACTTACACACAAATAACCTTGGGAAAGGTATTAATCCTTCTCTTCCCTTAAGTTATGGGTTAAATAACAGGAGAAATTGGGTTCTATAGCCTTGGTTGGCAACCAGTCTACCGCAGAAAACAATGGCAACCTACTGCGGGATAATCTTCTGCCCAGTCAGTCATTTCTCTTTCGAGACATGATCGCCCAAGCGTGTATCACGTACGGCACGAATGACTGACTGACTACTACGTAAGTAAAAATAATGACCTCAATTGGGTTAAAGAAGCGAGGATTACAACTACGTGTTAGGCATCATGATGAAGGGAGTATTTGAACTACTGCGAGTAGAAGACATGGTCTCCTTTGAACCTACTGCGTGATAATGTTCTACCTAATCAGTCATGTCTCTTTCGAGACATGATCGCCCAAAGCGTGTATCACGTATGGCACTTAACTGACGGATTGTACACCGGCCAACCGATTAACCTTTCCCTCTGCCTCATATGTACTTGTTCTTGTAATCCTAATTTGATTTCCAGTAGCCTCCATTTTATTCAAGTTTGTTAACTTTGTCTGCCATTTTTCACAGAAAGTTTCTCTCTTTCGTATATAAAATTCGTCCACCTTCTTTTCTTCTTTCTTTTGTTCTTTCTTTTGTTTCTTTTTCATTTTGTTTGATTGTTTCTTTTTTGTTTGTCGTTTCTTTTCTTTCTTTTGTTTGTTTCTTTTTTATTCGTTCTTTTTTCAATCCTTTTTCTTTTGTTTCTTTTTCATTTTGTTTGATTGTTTATTTTTTGTTTGTTGTTTCTTTTCTTTCTTTTGTTTGTTTCTTTTTTTATTCGTTCTTTTTTTAAGCCTTTTTCTTTTGTTTCTTTTTCATTTTGTTTGATTCTTTCTTTTTTGTTTGTTGTTTCTTTTCCTTCTTTTGTTTGTTTCTTTTTTTATTCGTTCTTTTTTTAATCCTTTTTCTTTTGTTTCTTTTTCATTTTGTTTGATTGTTTCTTTTTTGTTTGTTGTTTCTTTTCTTTCTTTTGTTTGTTTCTTTTTTTATTCGTTCTTTTTTCAATCCTTTTTCTTTTGTTAATTTTTCAGTTTGTTTGATTCTTTCTTTTTTGTTTGTTGTTTCTTTTCTTTCTTTTGTTTGTTTCTTTTTTTTATTCGTTCTTTTTTCAATCCTTTTCTTTTGTTTTTTTCTCATTTAACGTTATTTTTAGGCTTTTCTTTTTTATTTTAGTCGTTTTTCTTCTTTCATTCTTTTTCCTTTTTTATTTTTCTTTGTTTTTACTTTTTCTTTTCAGATTTCTTTCTCTTGTAATATTGCTAAAATTCATATTTTAATTATATCATTTATTTCATTTTAACTTCAGTTAATTTTTCTATTGTTTCTTTAATTTTTTGTTTTTCAATGATTTTAATATTTTTCATTCGTTCATTATTTCCTTCATTCAATTAAATTCTTCTTTATTACTAACCGTTTTTATTTTTCTTTCATTTTGTTTTTTATTTTTCTTACTTTCTATTCTATTTTTTTTTTAATCGTATCACTCCGAGCAAGACGGTAACGCCACTAATGTGCAGGGGGCTACGCAATAGTGAAAAGATTGGAAAAGAGAAAGCCGGAAACCACATCCTAAACAGGGAACAAGGGATTAGCCTCTTAACATGTTCAATAGATGTGGGTGGAGTGTGAACCAGGCGATAGATAGGTCTATCTACTCGAAAAAAAAAAACAAAACAAAACATGGTAGCAAAAGTCCAGTGAAGAGATTTCTGCTAAAATAAAAAAAAAGAATTAAAGAAAAGAAAAGAAAAGAATTAAAGGAAACCAATTAAACATGAAAAGCTTAAAATTTAAAATTAGGCAGGAGTAAAAAAAAAAAAATAGACTTACTTTATTTCTTTTATTTCCTTTCATTCATTCAACTTTCTTTGATCTGTCTTTCTTTCGTTTATCATTCTTTTCTTCATTTAATTTCTCTCATTTATTCCGCTTTATTTTCATTTCTCTTTCTCTCATTCTTTTTTATTTCTTTCATTTTCTTTCATGCATTCCATATTTTGACTCATTCTTTCTTTTATATTTTTCTTTCCTAATAATTCTGCTATTTTTCCGGGTTTTTTTTTCACTCTTTTATTCATTCTTTAATGTTTTTCTTCATTCATTCTTCTATTTTGCTTTTTTATTTTCATTTTTCTCTACTTTTTCGTTTTAAACTTTTTCTTTCTAGGAATTACACACTTTTGCCCATGCGTATTTCAAAATTTTTCTTCATAATATTCTTTCTTACTGTCATTCTCCATACACGTAAATTCTTTCATTCTTTCATTTTAGCTTTGTTTTATTTTTCATTTTATTTATTTATTTTTTTCCTAACTTTTATTCCATAATTTTTTCTTATCATTCCTTAGCGCTGTGTCTTTTATTTCTCCTTCTAGTTTCTTTTTCATTTTATCCCCGAAATCTTTCCCGAACATGTGGTGATACCGAGAAAAAGAAATGGACCGGATGTTTGCGCTTTCACGACCAAAAAGCAAATGACCAAAAGTCGTCGATGCGCCAACGGCTCCGCGCAGATGTTCCGGTTCAAAACTAAAAGTTAATTAAATATTAAATTTCCAGTTCGCGAGCCTACGCGAATTTTATCTATCAGCCAATGGGAAGCAGAGAACCAAATACAAGTGTTAAATCCGGAATGAGCTGCTGTGATCCAAAAAGAAGATATAAAAGCGGATACAGAAAGCATCGAGAGGTAGACCGACTCGAGGAGAAGAGAGTAATCAATATCCCCTTGACTTAAGTCAAATGGCTACTATGTTCGTCTACCTTCACCTCTCCTTACCTTCTTCCCTGTCTCAAAACTACTTACTGTCCTAAGGAGCAAATACATCAAATAAATTCCTTACTTACACGCTCCCAAATTCCTAAGCATTAATTCTCTTTCAGCATTTTCTTGCCATGAACATTTTAACCTCCGTTGGACCGATACTTCATGTATTACTTCAATTGTAAAAACATTAATTAATGTGTTATATATAAGATGTTATCTTTCCACTCAATTTGCTTTTCTTGGTTTATAACCTTTCTTTATGACTTATAGTGGGCTATCTACAACAAGGCCAAATTCCGTTAACCTGCAACAGTATACAACTACCCTTCACTAGAACGGACTCTCCACTACTAACAGAAAAGAATAGATGAGCAAACCGCAATAAACAAACCCTCACCTCAAAAAGGTGCTTCCCATGCTCCGTATAAACAGTAAAATAAAAAGGAAAAATATTATCGAATCTAATATAGAAAGAAAAACGAGAAATTACGGAGGTGCCACCTATTTCGTTCGCATTCTTTCTCCCTTGGCACTGTCAAATTATCCCTAAAATGCACGTTTTCTATGAATGACCCCTGCCTTCTTTTTATCAGCTCCTTGTGTCATGTTAGAATCTCCCTTTGCCATCTCCACCTCCACCCCAACGTACTTTCTGACCGTCATCTTTTTATACAGAGTATATAGAGCTTAACTTGTTAAACTCGGAATAAAAGGAAAAATAAGACATTTTGTTGGACTTGATGAACGTATCAACAGACACATGCATAAACGCCTGAGATTGCACATATATATTCGTTATATAACACTCCCAGAATGAATCCTATCATGTCTGCAATAATATAATGTACTAGACATCTAATATTAGCTCATATAACCTGTAAAAAATTTACGGTTTTCATATTTGAATTTTTCTTAATTCTTAAATTTATGGTTGGATAAGACCATGGCCAGTACAATGACGATAAAATAGATGTTCAAATCACCCTATTGCATCGTTAACTATTTGACCTTAACAATTAAAATTGCAATAACAATCGTAAATATGAATGTTGGTAGTAATTTTAAGAAGTATAAGTGTATACATATAAAAGCTTAGAAATTGAAAACTTTTTTTTCATTTTGCTGAAACAGGCGTTAAATACTTTGTTGGGATACAGAAGTCACTTATTTCTCTTTGGTGGAGGTAAGTCATGTGGGTCATATGACAGTCTCCTCGTGATGTTACTCTATCCAGTAACTAAAGCAGTAGTCCTTTTTCAGTTCGTTGACAGCAACCAAACGAGAAGGTTGATTTTTTTTAGCCTGGACCCTTTGACTCAGGCTGAGAATAAATCTGCCTTACCAGCAGATTATAATGTCATGGGGAAGTTTTCTTTTGTGGCATAAATGAATCTGACTCGTTTAAATCTGGAGTTTTACTAATGGTTTTTCCAGGCCAGAAGTATCCACAAATAATATATAAAATCTTTCCTTTTGTTCCTCCTTATACTTAGTTATGCTGTGTGGATCTGTGATATATATTTATCCGCGTGGGACACTTGTAAATAAGTAAATAAGTGTATGTGTACTTTGGTGTGTGCAGTAGTATATAAAAGTATCCCTGAGAACAAAGCATGCTTGTTATTCTTCTTCCTTTCAGCCGTTCTGTTCCGTCACATCCGTGAAAAATCGGTGTTGTTATATCACGGATATGACAATGCCTATGACGGGAGAAGAGTATATAGGAAAATAAGTCTTTCTTCCAAGCGCTCTCGTTACACTGGGGACCACAATGGAATATGCACAAGCAAGTAAATATAAAGTGTTTATTCCTAGCTTAGCACTATGGCGGCAACAGGATAAAACGCACGTAATGTTTTTCAGATGAAACGAGTAGCAATGACAGAATTTTTTAAAAATTAGAGAATTTTGGTGCTTCCTTTCTTGAAAAAAAAATCATAAACGGTGGTGTCGTCAGCGTATATGCCTACTTGGAATCTTATTACATCGGGGAAATTGTTAATGCAGATAAGAACATGCGTAGGACCTAGAATGGAGACTTGAAGGGCACCCGCGTTCGTATGATAGTATTGGGAGGCATGCCTGTTCAATACTACCTTCATTGTGTGATTTGAAAGGAATGATTGGATTAGGTCAATCAATTTTCCAGTTATATCATAGCCTCGCAGCTTGCATAGAAGGCTAGCATGCCAGTCTCTGTCAAACGCATTGGAGATTTCTAGAGCTACAGTTCGGTCTTTGTCGTTCTTGTTGAGATCCTTATGTATATACTCAGTGATGGTCGGGAGCATATCAACAGAAAAGTCTGTGGGCTGTGAGAAGTTGAACCACTTTGGCGTTGATGATGGCTTCGAAGACTTTGCCAAAAATCGACAGGAGTCTGATAGGGCGATAATTAGAGGGGTCAGATAGTTCCCCAGTATTTTTATATATTGGAACCACGGAGAAGGACTACCAGCAGGCAGAAAAGACAAAAAGCAGAGCGGTAGTACTTATAAAGAGTGGAGAAAATACAGGAGTGTGTGTGTGTTGCATTTAGGAAGCTTTTTGGCATGATTTTAAATATTGTCTGTTATACTGAGTAGAAAATAAAGAAAATAAATTTTGGGTGTATTTTAATATGATATGTATGTATGTAATTACATTGGAAATAGGGTTTATTTTAACACTATGGCCTTCAGGTCCCTGAGCATCCACTGGTCAGTCCACCGGATCACTTGTTTAATTCTTCTTCCTGCCCACGTTGTGACCCAGCAAGCAGACGTGAAATATAACGCGGTATTAATTAGCAAATTTCCCAGCGAGTCCATTAACGAAATACAACTTCCACATGTATTTTTAATCACAGTAAC